>VZTU01008955.1:83909-292550 GCA_013400835.1 Zapornia atra
TCTGGACACTGACCTGTGCAATATGAGCTGGGGAGCTGTTTTGGCAGGGGGTTGGACCTCATGAGCTCTGGAGGTCCCTTCCAACCCCAACGATCCTGTGATTCTGTGATATTTGCAACTCAAAAAATCTCGGTTTCTCTTTCTGTGGTGCTCCCTGCAGTTTGAACTAGTAGTGGTGGCCTCTCCTTACAGTCTTGAGAAAGTGCCACATGCTCTTGTTTGGTGTTCAGAGGCTGTCTCTGCTCTGCCTTGGCACGGGGGCAGCTGTGAGGGCTATTTCTGTTTCTGAAAAATGTTTCTGAGTTTCTTGAGAAAGGGAGCGCTGCAGACATGCAAAATCTTATTACCCTTATATAAGCCAAAGGAATTAATTAAATAAATGCATAAAAATAACCTCTCAGAAAAACAGAACAGCTAGCATATAACTTAATTTCCTGCCACTCTCTAAAATCTGCTACAGCACAAAGCCGGGTCTTTCTAATGCTTTTCACCTCGTGAGAATTTATCTTCAGATAGAGAAGAGGAAGAAAGTTTAACCCCTAAGAGTCCAGCCTCTTTCTGTATTAGGGTGATGGCTTCGTTCTCTGAATCTTTACATACCTGTGAAATAGGAAGGTACGCAGATAAAAGCACAGCACTGGGAGTCACAGCCGTGGGGGTGCTGAGCCCAGTCCTGTGCAGCAAGAGCCCAGTTCTACAGTGGCCAAGCCATAGCAACATGATTCCTGGGGTCAACGCTGACTTCTTCACAGCCACTACTGATCCAGACCATGAACGGATGAGAAGCAGACACAGCACCAGCCCCAGGAAGGTGAGGAAGACACTGCCAGTGTCACACGAGCCCAGCATCGCTTACAGGGGGATGACTGCTGCCTCACTTTAAATTAACAAAGGAGGAATCAAACCCACAAGATTTTTATAAAGGGAAACTGAATCAACAGTGTGGATTGACCACCAAACCCATGAGCAATGCTCACTCTGGGGCTGCTGCATGGTACCAAGCAGAAGCAAGCAGAGCAGAGCAACACAATTATCCCACCTTGCTGGTAGTCCTCCCTGCTGGCAATACAGCTCAAAGAGCACTCCCTCGTCTCTCTGCAAGATGCAATTGCTTTGCTGGGTGTGGGACAGTCCTTGGAGATGCAGTGGAGCAGGCATCCTGTCATCCCAGCTTAAATGGTGATGCTGCTCAGCAGATGCCAGAGGAACAGACGATGCTCCTGTCCTGCTCACTGGGGAACCCAATGAAAACCCAGGTCAGCTACCTGCATTGCTGGAATGGCTGAGGATTTAGGTCTTAATGAAGCAAACGCTCATGGCCACAAACCCTACTGTGACAACAGGCTGCATGCTGTAATCAGGAGAAATGCCTATTGCTAAACACACAAGAGCATGGCAGATGAGTTTAGTGTTCCTAATAAAAAAATCTAATTCCCCTAATCTGTATCAAACACTAAAAGCTACATGCTACCAATTATTTTCCTCTAGTTTTAATTTACAACAATCATTTATAATGGATGAAATTAATTCTTAGTTTAATTTTGCTGGCTGTGTGCTTAGAATCCCATTTTTTCCCATCTCCTCTTTTCCTGGTGCTGGAAATTAGCTGCATCTAGCTTCAGTGGTGCTAGTTAAGATGGAACATTGGTCCTAATTGTTTACTAATCATCACAACCTTTGGTGTAACTCACTATTTGCTGCAGCTTCAGTGTGGGTTGTGGTCTCATTAGCTTTGCTTACCCTTTCAAATCCAAGGTTTTAAAATTAAAATGATAAACATTGCCATCTGTATCTTCCATCAGTACATCTCTGTTTTCAGCACTTAGCCCAGCCTCTCTTTTACTTTAAAGAAACCCTGGGGGTTTCCTACACTAGTTTCCACTAGTGTAACTGCATGGCAAGACTCTATAACAGCTCAGAAACCCCGACACCTAAACAAACTCCAGCTCTCTGCAGACAGGGACTGGCACAGCAAGGACTGTACTGTGGTTCCAATGCACAGAGAAGAAGCTGGAGAAGCAGCAGAGCCTGCACAGTCACAGGGTGCTTTGCACATCGGTAAGAGAGCTCAAAAGCTGTTGCAGAAGACGGTGTATCGTGAATGGTAAAATTATCCTCTGGGTTATAAGCTCTTGTGCTATGCAAATCATTGACAGCCTCTCCTTCTTAACTACATGCTGCAATTTCCTGTGGCAACAGCGGTGGATGTGAACAGCTGTTGCTTCGCAGAAACTTAGCATCACCCTCCCAGCATCAAGGGGAGGGCCTTTTTCCTGCCAGGGGGGTGGCTCTGAAGGAGTTTTCCATCATGCTATGCATTATGCAGCGTAATTATCCTCAAAGACCAAAGGTTGTGTTCCCCTTTTGCTTGCAGCCTTAACATCTTTAAACAAAATAAACCTAGAGAGCTGGCTCGGAGGAACTCTGACAGATCGTTTTTGCTGAGCACTTGTTGACATGAAAATGGTTTCCAGATTTATCCCAATTCCCCATGAATTTTGGTATCGTGGGGAACTGGAGCAAAGTTCAGAGGGAGTCGCAATGCTGGTATTTTTAAATACAGCATCTCACTTTCTCCATTCTACATCACTTTTCAATTTGAATGATTATTTTTGCCTGGCAAGTGCTAACGTATTACATCATCAGAAAGTCAGCTTTAAAGCCTGGCACACTGCAACCGGAGTGTCAGCGTTTTGGGGCTTTGTTTTCTCTCCGACACCAAGCGAAACCAGTGTGAAAATTGAGACCTCTGGGCAAACACAACCCCATTCCTCTGCTCAAGCTTTAACAACTAAGAAACTTGGGAAGAGCTTTTAGCCCTCGCCTGTTATCATCACTCTATCTGATCTACATGATGTGCTCAGGGCAGCAGGGACCAGGAATTCTTGTACTCTTGAATGCTCGCAGAGTTAAACCGATCAAATACACGCTGCTTTTATTTGCCTTAAGTGACTGAGCTTATTTTGCTTTGGTGAAGACACAGAGATGGTTATCAAGCTCAAACCTCTCCTGCAGACCAGGCACTGCTGGCTGTGCTCCTCATGCCCAGCACTGAAGCTGATCAACGGCTTTGCCCAAGCTTTGGCATCCAAGGGATCAGCCATGCCTGCCAAGTGGTGCCACAGGCAGTGGGAATAGATGGAACCTGCAATTTTGTATTGCCTAGAGTTAAATTCCAGACACCAGGCTGTTTCCTGTGGAGCAGCATGACCTCAGGATTGCTTCTGTTTTATGCACTTGGTACCCAAGAGATGTGCAGGTCAGGAGCCAGCGTATCAAACCTCCCTTCTCTTCTCTCTCCCCCCCTTCTTTTGCCCCACTTCCTAATGCAGATTTTAGTTTGTAGTATGGAAAAGCCTCTGAAACTGCCCTGTCCCTGTGCAGAGCCTTGTATGCAGATGAATGGTTAATAGGTGCAATGCAGACGTAATTACAGAGTTATAAGAGCTTTATTTATGCTCTTCACATTAAAGTGATATCACACTATTAAATCTTCTTACCATTAGCTACTCAGTGTGGAGAGAGAGTGAGAGTGTGTATAAGTGAGGCAATCAGGGGAAGATTTTCTCATTAGTCTCCTAAGGAGAGGGGAAGACACAGTGAGAGGTGTGTTCCTCAGTGAGGGAGGTCATGGATGCAGGCAGAGGTATGTCCACTACTTGGACATTGCTCTTCTAGAGAGGTCTGCACACCCTGTTCTGCTGAGTGGAGAGGGCAGGTCACAGCAGACCTTCCTCTCCAGGCTTGAATTCCCTGGCTCTGGGCTCTTGCCCACAACATGTCCTTGCTGAAGTCAGTCAGTCTCGCCAAGGAAAGGCCCTTTCAGTGAGCAACCAGCTTGCTTGGACCAATGGGGGTATTTTTCAGCTGGAACTTTTTTAGGGGGTGGAAAGTGGTATCAGAATATTTCAGGTTTCACCAGTGCTGGTTTTGCCTATGTTCTGCATGCCACAAGCCGAAGCAGCCTCCCCCAGCCTGGATGAGATGTTTCATGGCCAGGGTTCCCAAACATCAGGGATTGCTTCTGAAATGTGAAGTAACCCATGGGTTTGAACTTCCTTTCCAGCGTGTTAGACCACATCAAACCTGTGTATGGGGGAGAAGGACCTATTTATTTATTTATTGCTACACAGCAGCCAAGTATTTTATTGAACTCAAAGCCTTTTGATTTTTCAATTTGCCAAAAAGTTCTAAAACCCCTTTTTGCTTTAGTATCCCCCTTTTTTTTCCCAGCAAAACACAAAGAACATCAGCCCTGTGACTCCACATTCACCGAGATTTTGTGGAGGGTTTGCTTTTTCTATAAGGACTCTTAAAATGTTCATCTGAAATTAATAGTAGAATATATTTTTATTATGAGATGTGGAACAATAAACCCAGATGTTCACTGTGCAACAGAGAGCCTGCTGCAGTGATATAAATCTTTGAATTCATTTAGTTTCTATCTTTTGTCAGATGTGTGAGGACAGTTTTCTGTGCATATGTTATCCAACTCAGTTTTTACTTAGGAAAGGGAAACGAAGCTGGTCCGATCCCAAATGGAAATGTTTAACTGGATGAAAGTGCCCACATGGAAATGTTTAACTGGATGAAAGTCCTCACAAATCCCAGAATCTGGGCGACCAGATGGGTCAGACCTCGTCGATGCCCTGATTTGGGGTTTATTGCAACTGCTTTGAGGCTTCTTGTTACCTGTCTCATGGTCTTAATATGGCTATGGTACATACCAAAGATCCTTCCTCCACCCCAAAAAGTGAATCCAAAGGGAACTGCTGCTGCTGAGGCTGCTTGCCAACTGCTGTGGCAGTGCTCAGAACCATGTCACGGTGCTTTTCAGTTCATTCCTTAAGGAGCCAGCAGCTCGGGCGTTGGGCTGGGGGCTGCTGCCCTGGGCAGGTCTGACATCCCACCAAATGCTGTGCAGACACACTGGTGCCAGGATGAATTGGGGTTTCCAGCAAGCTGCAAATGGTGTCTTGGAGCAAGAGTAGTCTGCAGAGTTGTCTTGTGTTCAATGGAAGTCCTAATGGGAACACAGAAGCCATTAGCATAGCACCTCACCAGTATCATTTTTCCTTCCCCCCTGTCTGCCTGATGGGAATATGTTCAGAGAGAGCAGCACAGGCATGCACATCCCAGCTATGCATGTGTGGCATGAGTGCCTTGTCACTCACATATCACAGCAGATTCATGGAGTGCAGATTTGGCTGCAGAGTGGCACCACCACATTGGCTTTGCGGGTGGGGAAACTGAGGCACGATCTACTGACTTCTCATCACAGTCAGGGAGAAACCCCAGACCTGAACCTAAGCACTTTCTGCTAGGTCTGCCTTTCCCCTGCAGAGCCATAAGAGCTTTTAAGAGGCTATGGAGGAGCTGTTAGATGTTGTTTAGCCCAACTCTCTGCATCTCAGAGATGCTTTTGATTGTCACCTCCTTCCCTCCCCACCTCTACACAAGAGAGCAGGGGGAAGGGGAGCAACACCAGGGCTGGGACAAGCTGCACAAAGATGCTGGGTCAAGAACAGTTCAGGAGGGGGGGAAAAAAGACCGAAGAAAAGACTTGTCATGTGCTTCCAGTAAACACAATATCTGACACAGAATTAATGGGGGGATTATGCAGAATCAGCATATACATTTCTCAAAGTGACTTTCCTCAACAGAAGGACACTAATCGCACTTCCAGAGATCAAAGCCTTTAATCAACGGTTAAGCATCTTAAGTTTGTTCCACTTTATTAAATGAAAATAATGACACTGTGTTTTACATTATATTAAGGAGGTGGGAGATGCTCCCGTTTCCTCTCTCAGCCTGAGTCCCACTGTTCTAGCTGAGCACAGAATTCCCTCCTGCCCCTGGGAAAATGGGCTTGGTAGCAGCTTAGAGAGTGTTGCTGGAAAGGGTGAGCTGTATCTCCATCAACCATAAGTAGATCAGACACATCTCTTGACATGTGGAGGTTGAGTCTATACTGTGTGTGTTCAGGGAGGTGAAGGGTCACTCTGCCATGATTTGATGGAGTAAAACCTTGCTTTCACTGTAAAAAACAGAGTGCCTGATGGAAATCTTCAGCAAACTCCTGCCTCTCCTGTTAAGTAGTGCGCTCTCACTGGCTGTGCTCAGGAAGAGTCAGGTATGTTCCCTTGGAAAGTGCTAAAAGGAAACTTTTACATTTTCTAGTTCGAGGCAGTCTTGCTTAGAATTCACCATTAATTTTATGATCATTTTTTGAAAATGCTCAAGCTGGAAGTAAAACTTTCCCTTGGGTCTCCAATTACTTTTTTCCTCCAATTTTCTAAAGAAAAAAGTGTGGTTGGGTTTTTTTTTAAAAAAGGTGAAATGGAATCTTTTATTTTCTATTTCAAATTATGCAGCATTACCAAGGAGCCTTGAAACCAATTATTCAAACAGGTAAATGAAAGTTTCTGCTTTCTCCCACACTGAAGGACAAATCCTGCCCTTGCAGTGGAAGAACAGCTCCAAGAAGGGGAGGGGAGCTTTGCAAACCTTGTCTCTCCCAGCACTCTAAAACACAGAGGGGAGAGAAAATGGGCCGTCCTGCATCATGCTTATTATCATCTCATCTGCATCCAGTACCAATGCTGTCTCATGTTGCAGTGTCAGAGCAGGAAGGTCTGATCCAGCTTTCAATCACCCTCCTTGTTAACAAGGTCTTGCTTTAATAGGCTTACAGCAAATTGCCTAACTAGTGTAGGGGAGATTAACACCAGACACCCATTGTGCTGTCCGCCTCCCAGCGTCCTGCTCTGTGCTGGCCCAGCTCTTAGTGGTTTGCTTCTGCAGAGCAATGTAGTGGGCACCTGGGTCACACCATTGGGAATCTGGATCAGAGCGTTGGGCACCTGGGTCACAGCACTGGGTACCTGGGTCGCAGCGTTGGGGACCTAGGTCAAAGCACTGGGGACCTGGGTCAGAGCATCACTTGGGAGTCTCCTCTCCAGGAGCTCACTGTGCTCTGCTCCACTCTCCACCCAGTCAGTCTGCCCTGGGGAACCACCACTGCTGTCTAACTCACACTGCAGGAGATGCAGTGCTGCTCTGATGGATGCCTGTTTTCTATTGCTAGGAGAAAAAGGGGTTTATGGCAGATGGCTACAGCTCCCCACCCCAATCAATAAATATCCAGTGACAGAGAGATGAGCAAGCAGGATTGCAGGAGTCAGCACCAACTCAGGCTTCCAAAGCTGCTTTTCAGAGGGCTGTTAGCAGCTGTTCTCCTCCTTGGCGCTGCTGCAATGCTCAGCTCATTGGCAGAGCAAACACATCCCATGGAGGTGAGCAGCAGGGAGCCCAAGGCTATGCCCTTCAAGTCCTGGTTTTGCCTGTGGAACTCTGTACAACTTTTGGGTATGCAATCTGTAGGCTGTCAGAAAAAGTTCTTCCATCCTTGACTCCTGCAAGTCCCTCTCAACATCTCACCTGTGCTTGAAAAGATCCACTTCTTTCCTTTCTGGTTTGTGTGCCAGGGTGGTGTCCACTCAGATAAGCGTTTCCCACTATCCCCAGTTACCAGCCTATTGCTGTAGAGGCTTTTGACTGCACTTGAAATTCTTGGCCTGAACATTTCCACCTTGCCATCCAGGTGGCTTTAGGGGCAGGAATTGGGCAGGCACTATCAAAACTCAGGTTAGTTGGTTAAGCAAATTGCTTTCCAGGGCTGGCAGAAGTTTGCAACTTTGCTGCCTGCCAGATACCCACAGTCATACAGTAAGAGGGAGATAGAAATATGTAGTTTCATCTTGCAATGATAACTTTTCATTGTCTAAATCTTGGTTTCTTCAGTCAGTGCAGCCTCTGTCTACACACACCAGTACTATTATTTCCTCCCAAATAGCAAGTCCAACTTTTCCATGTTGGTGAGGTCGTGAATTCACTGTGCCTTTGCATCCCTTCCTATCCAAAGTCATGTTTGTGCTGGGTGGCATTGGGTCCCTCTGAGGTTTGTTTATCATAAAAAACCAACACCACTCTCTTTCCTGCAACCCCGAGCAGCCTGACCTTTGCATGTCACATGTCATTAGGTTTAAAGTCATTTAGCAAAGACATTAGTCTGCAGCCGGATGGAACTGTCTGGTGTGTGCCACTTGATTTCAGCCTTCATGGTCTGACACTCACTTCAGGTTTTCAGATCTTAATGTGGTCAAGCTGTGCCTCAGTTTACCTTTCTTACCTACTGATTCCATTTAAAAAAATGGAAGAAAGGTGTTCTCCTCCTAACCTTTGCTGTTCTGAGACTTTCATGAGAACAGACACACACGTGGGTGCAAGCACACACCAGCACACCCACATCAGCCTCCAAGCAGAGGGAGATGTGTGCAGCTGCTGCCTGGGACACCGCTCTGGCAGAACTTCCTCCTGGGAGGTGAGTCGAGCCTTGGCATCACCTTCTCCCTGTTCACAGTGCCTGGCTTCAGAGAGCTATCAGAAGGGTTAGTTCATTAACGCTTGTAGAAGGCATCTGGAGTGGAAAATCGTTCATGAGCGTGCCGTTTGGGCAGTGGAGGAGAGCTGTCATGCTGGCTCACTGCTTCCCATGAAGCTGTCATCTCCACTCGGGGTTTGCCATGTGTGGTGTCTGAGCGTGGACACGGATGTAACTCTGAGCTACCTGGCATATCTGGGTGGGTTTGGAAGTTGCAGACAAACTTTGAGCTGCCCAAACAGGTGGAGAGAGTCCCATGGGAGATTTGGCCATGAAGGGAATGAGTTGAATAACTGGCTGCCACAAACTCACTGCACAAAAGCCTCCTGGTCTGATGGCTAAGAGCACACTGCCTGGTCCTGGGCAGTGAGGATGCCATCCACGGGCACAGGATGCAAACATCCCACATCCCTTTTCTACCTCTTAAACCATGTGGTCTGGTGGAAAAAGGAGGGGGAACTGGTTTCCTCTCCCACTTCTGACAGTCCTGCTCTTTGCCTCCATAACATTCATCACACAAGGCTCAGGGGAAAATGAGCCAAGATTTCCGTTTTTCCCACCCACATTTGACTGGTTTCTGTCTCCTTCTCAGTGAAATGACTGGTAGGCTCATGTCCTGTCCCAAATGGAGATGGCCACTATAGCTCTGACATTCCCACAAATTCCAGACCTCACCAGCACAAACTGTTCAGTAGCTTCTGCCACTTTCTGGGCAGCATCTGTGGGGACCTGACACAACTCATCGAGCAGAGAGCAAAGGGCAGAGCAGCAGCCTGGGCAGCCGCTGCTGCTGTGCCTTCACAGCTCACATCTCTCCTTGGCAGGCAGCTGCACGCCTGCTAAAGCCGGTTGCTGGGAAGTGACGGGGTTGGTACACCCTGCCACACCGGCTCATCGTTGCTTTTGTCACACAGTGACCTTGGCAGGTATCGAGTGTCTGGCAGCACTAAAAATATCAGCTATTGCTGTCTGTTAGGCTGTAAAACCATGGGGCACCCGTGCAGATGCAGGGTGTGCCAGCAAGGTGAGGCTTTCCAGCACCTCTCCTCTCTTCCTGGCATGGCAACATCTCTGTTTGCTTGTACAGCTGCCTTTGAGTGAAAACCTTTGTCAAGATGAAAATCCCCTTTTGGGGGAGGATGGGAGAAACCCATGGTGACATGATCTGAGGAAGTGTGATGGGAGGGCAGAAACAGAAGGAGGGGGGAGATGGATGGATGGATGGATGGATGGATGGATGGATGGATGGATGGATAGATGGACGGATGGATGGATGGATGCACAGGCAATGGGTTAGGGTGGTAGAAAATTTGAAGGGCAAGGGCAGCCTTGAAGAGACAAGATGGTCCAGACAACTCAGCAGTGGTGTTGGCAGAAGGCTCAGCAGCCTTCTGCGGCTCTGATGCTTTTTCACACTGACTTTTTTCATTCTGTTCATGTTTCTTTCTATTTCTACACCTGGATCGTGGCCAGAATGAAAAACAAGAAGGGTAGATGGAAAACTTAGTGCTTTTCAATTAAACAAGAAGCACTTTGCCATTGTAAGCGAACTTATTTAGACATTAAATCAAAATCAAATGCTTGCACTATCAGTGCTACTTACAGTCTGATAATTAATGATGGCTTTCCCCAGCAAAAACTCTTATGTGTTCTGTCAGCACCACTGTACATCTTTGATCGAAAGCTTTTTAAGTAGTTTCAGAAGCTGGATCTGTAAAATAAAAATAACACGTAGTGGTAATTCTCTGCCCAAGAAATAAATAATAAGGGCTTGTAACATTTAAGTGTTGGATGTCAGCTAATCAACAATTTCAGCATCATTGCATGGTGGTGTGCTGAGAAATGGGAGAATGAAGGGTTTTCTTTGCAGTTATGTGGAAACTCTTTTACATCCCTCTGACAGTTTGAAGGTCTTTTAAAGCAGATGTAAATTATTTTTGTCCTGTTTTCAGGACCTTTTCCATAACCTAAATGGTGGAAAGGGAACTTAATGACAGTGAAAATCAAGCTCAGCTCTTCTTACGGCAATACAAACCTTCCCAGTCACATTTGCTGAGTGTTGGAAGAAGATCAAAGCAGAAAGGGAGGCAAAAGTGCACATTTTGGACTGCAGGCATTAGTCTTTGCTGAGGAAGATCATATCCCATCCGGGGCCTCAGCACCTGGAAGGTAACCTGAGCAACTCAGGACTTGGATACAGAGCTGCTGGAGGAGAAGCTGACTGCAGGGGTGAAGGCTGCAGGGAAGTCCAACACCTCAAATGGGGATGTGGCCAGCTGGTCTCGCCTTCTCACCAATTTATGCCTTCCTTATGGAGTTTGGACTGGGCTCATTCACAGACAGAGACACACCTTTCTTTTCATTCTTTTTTCCTGCTCTCCCCAGGGGCACCTTGGGGAGCTGTCCCCTTTCTCACCCCTCTATTTGGAGGTCGAGCAAGTGAAGTCCCACCTGATGCTCCTGAGCAACATGTGCTCCCCTCCCTGTCCTCAGCCACCTGGGCAGCAGCATAAGGACAGCACCCCTCACCCTTCCCTCTCCAGACATATCTGCTGGAAGGAGTCTTCTCCTCTCCCATCGCCATGCTCAGCAGAGTAGACAGCTGCCAAGCGCAATAATGAGGCCTCACCTCACTCCGCCTAGCACTGCCAGCTGCTGGTACAATTAAGCTGCATTATTACTTTCTAAATTGAGAAATGCTTCCCTTCCTCCCTTTGCTCCCTTCCTCCTCCCTCCTTCTCCCCTACACATGCCATACGCATCATGAGCCTCAGCACTTCCCAGCCCAGGCAAGATGCTCGGTACCAGGCAGGGTTTGAGCTCAGTGTAGGACCTGCTCCTCCATCTGGGTGAGAAGAAAGATGGGTTTGGAGAGGGGAGAGGAGGGAGGAGGTGAAGCAGCAGGCAGTCACCAAGTCTTCCTCACAACCTCTGTCTCCTGTTATCACCTTTGAGAGAATCAACACTGACCACACCAAAACTTTTCAAATACATCTTCTTTTTCCTCCCTTGATGTCTGCCCTGCTCCCAGCTACAGGGGGATTGTCCCCATCAACACCCCAAGTTGGGAGTAGGGTCTGTTTGGTCTGGCACAGCTCCTTGGGTGAACACAAGCCAACAGAGTCCAGAGATCTTTGTGCTTTTGGCTCATCTGGACTGAGAGTTGAAGTTTGAGCTCCTGTTATAGGTCTGTGTGCAGGTAATGAAAGCAGGTGGCAGTAGCATCTTCAAAGAGGTGGTGGAAGCTGGGGGGCGTGCCAAACCCCAGGAGTGCACAGACCTTAAACCATAGTGAATAACCAGGACTAGAAGTGGAAAGAAACATGTGGTCTGTCCCTTCGTTTGGCTGCCAACACACAGACAGCAGCAGGAGGGATACTGTCCGGTGACTGCTTCAGTGTGTGGGCAGAAGCAGACCCATCGTACAGCTAGGATGGTTTTGTTTCATTCAAGTGAGGGACACATTTCATGCTGTGGAGGACAGGCCATAGCAGATGGACTCCAGCATCTACAAAGAAACCACATGCCTTGCACCGAGGTGCAGGGCACCAAGAACAGGCTTACTGGACGTAGGTGTTGGGAGCAATTTCTGTCTTGGTTCTAGAAAAACATGTGAAATGTGGTGAGCAGCCCTGAAAGGACCTCTTCATTCTCCTCACTACAGTTAGAGCTGTTGTTTGTTTCCTTTTTTTCAGTATTCAATTCAGGTTGAAATAATAGGAAACCATTCAAAAAGCATATTGGCACAATCTGAATGTGATCATGGCATACAGTGTGTCATGTTTCCCCTGAGGACTGCTGGAGTGTTGTAAAGCTCTAGACTTGCTAGAAGTGACAGCTTGGGTGCTACTCACTCCTTGTCCTCAGCACATGATTTGCACACTCATTGAACCTGGTGTCCGGAGTGTGTGAGTTCTTTACCAGTGAGGGTTGTGTGGTGCAATAGAGGGACAATAGGTCTGAATTTGTTATCTAAAGGGATTGCAATCACGGTAATTAACAGTAATTGTAGATTTTAGTTTGGCTGGCAATAAGATTTTACATGGTGGATCTTCCACAGAATGATTTCTATTACTTTGAGCAGATAAAAGCTGACATAGGTTCAGAATGGCTTGGAAAATCAATAAGTAATAAAACTTAGTGTGAAAACAAATAAATTATCCCAATCAGAAAAAAAACCACTGACAGACAGTCATACTAGTTAGACAGATGAAGTCAAATGTCACTCCATGAGATGAGCAGTTGTTAAGGCAGAGATGCCAGGCTCCCTTTCAAAATATTTTCTCAACCTCTTTCTCTCTTTGGGATTGGGCTTGCTTCCATCTGCCAAAATCAGTGTGAATCAAGTGGAAAAAGACAGACAGACTATAAAATCCCTCCTCTTCCCAGAAGGTGTTTTCCTTTGTGTTACTCTTCCACAGTGATTTTAACCATGGCTGAAAATGCCCCTTGGGGGATGGACACACTGTAGTCTTCTACTTACATTTCTGCTGGCGGTGGCTCAGCAAAGAGAACTGTGGCACTTGTGGCTGTTGCATTAACTGAGAGAGTTGGAGGGGAAACTGAGGTTCACAGAATCACAGAATCTCCTGAGTTGGAAGGGACCCATGAGGATCATGAGTCCAACTTCTGGCTCCACACAGGCCCAGCCAAGTCAGAGCATGGGACTAAGCATGTCGTCCAGACATTTCTTGACCTCAGCCAAGCTCAGCGCTGTGATCACTTTGGCAGGAAGCCACAGACTACCATGAGGTCTCCTCTCAGCCTCCTCTTCTTCAGGCTGAACAAACCCAGGAACTCTACAGCCTCTCCTTGTAAGCCTTCCCTTCCAGACCCTACCCCATCCTCATTGCCCTCCTCTGGACACTCTCCAATAGTTCTATGTCTCTCCTGACTGTGGCCCCCAAAACTGCACCCAGTGCTCGAGGTGAGGCCACCCCAGCACAGGTCAGAGCAGGACAATCCCCTCCCTGGACCAGCGTTCACTGCAGGGAGCTGGGTTGGAGGCTGCAATGGTGCTGGAGGTTGCAGGAACTGCCTGTGGCTGTCGGGGTGTCTGCAGGGCAGGACACTGGGAATGCGCCTGTAACAAGTCGCCCTGCCTGCCCTGGCAATGGGAAACAAACTTGTACAAGCAATTAACTAATTAAAATGCACTAGAACAATTGTAATTGAGTGTCTGACTATAACCTTCAACTCTGGCTTAATTAGTACATAAACCTTGCTTTACACCCTGTGAATAGGATTGAACTTAATGTGCTTGGACTTACCTGTTCAACCTGCCAAGGAGGGTACCAGTGGCTCACTGCTGCCAATACCTCCCCTTGCACGGCTGGACTGGGATCATCCATTTGTGTCTTCTGGGGCACTGAATAGTTTAAGACTAACAATTTAAATCAATATGGACTGGGCTAGGTGAGCTGCTAGACCTAGATGCTGGTAGATGTTGCTATTATACAGGGAAACAGAGGGATTCCAGCAGCAGAATAAATAATTTTTCATTGCTCATAATTATATGTTCTTAGCTAAATTAATCACTGGAGTAGATCTAGTATTTGGTTCAACAGGATTGCACCGTGCTATGCATGTTCTTAATTTGACCCTCTGGCTTTATGTGAGCTAAGCCTATGGATGGTAATTATGGTGGGAGGACCAATTAATATACTGGTTAAAGTCCTGCTGGGTGCTCAGGAGCTGGCCAGGCTGCTGCGTGCAGCGGCTATTGCAAAGTATTTGGGGGTTGACTCAATACAAGTTATGTTTTCTCCAGCTTTTTAGCAACAAGAGATTGAATAAGCAATCATTCCAGCTTGAATAAAACATTTGCTTCATTTGGGGGAGATTGTGAAGTCTTTGTTGTTCAATTGTCTAGAAAGACGTGTAGTAATAAAATCCCATTTCAAAATAAAACATCACAATGTTTTGATAAGGAAATTTGAAGTGGGAAGGGGACCAGCAAGCTGAAGTGAATGAACTCAGCACTAGCTCACATTGTATTCTAGATTTACCAGAATCTGGTGTTTTTTCAACATAAACCACCAAGCCCACCAGTACGTGGAGGAGGTTACCCCAAGTCCTTGTCTGTCACAGGCTCCTTGATAGACCTTGGCTAAGCTGCTTCATCAAAGACCTCAACAAAGGGCAATTTCAAGAGAAGTCCCAGGGAAAAAAAGTAAAAATCTGTGTTTTTTCACAAATGGGAGATCCATTTCATGTTTATGTCTAATCTAAAGGTTTTATTTAGATCGGTTCATTTTGATTTTGACATTTTCATCCTCAGTTGCTCTCTCTCTTTGTAATTTAAGTTAAATTTACAATTGGAAAATCAGCCTAAAGAGAAAACCAGAGCTTTTAATTAGGAAAATGTCAAAATGGGATGTTTCAGACTTCAAAGCTTTTCAATCACTTAAAATTATAGATGGGTCAAAATGGACCTTTTCCTTTGAAAAGTTCTGGTTCCAGCACACCAGTATTTCTTCATGGGAAAAAGACTGAGGGAACTTCCTGGGCAATGTCTGAATATTTCTGGTACCTGCAGCAGCTTTTTAAAACCCTCTCACATACTTTCACTTCTACCCTCCCACACACACTGCTGAGAAATAAATGCTTTGGAAATGGAAATCAGGCTTGAAGTAAACAGATTAGTAATGGTTATTTGGTAACACTTTATTAATTAAATGTCCTAAATACATTTAAACCTAGGCATTTAATTTAGATTTATAAGGATAATTTAGATTTATAAGAATCGTTATTATACATTAAGTACAGTAAATGCCAATTGATTTTTATAGACAATATTTACTGAGGTGTAACCACACTGCAAAATTTAATTATCTTCATACTTAGTTAAAAGGACTGTACAGAGGTTTCAGAACCAGGGTCTTGTTTAAAGGCTGGAGAGGAAGTGGGCTGCTCCTGCTACTCACCTTAGAAAGCCAGCTTTTGCCACGGCCCCCATCTTCTCAGGTCATTTCCAGAAATGCCAAGTGAAAAACTCAACATGCACTTTTCAGTGGGAAAAGGGATGGGAAATGTTTGGCCTGAAGGCAGCACACAGGCAGTCACCCAAGGACTGAGGCGGGATGTTGAAGCCAGAGAAGAGAAGGGTCCATGGAGACCTAATTGAGGCCTACCAATACTTAAAGGGGTCCTACAGGAAAGTGGGAGAGGAAATGGTCACCAGGGATTGCAGGGACAGGACAAGGGGCAATGGCTTCAAACTGAAAGAGGGCAGGGTTAGATTAAACAAACATTAGGAAGAAATTCTTCACTACAAGGGTGGTGAGGCCCTGACACAGGCTGCCCAGAGAGGTGGTGGCTGCCCCCTGCCTGGAGGTGTTCAAGGCCGGGTTGGATGGGGCTTTGGGCAACCTGATCCAGTGAGGGTGTCCCTGCAGATGGTTAGAACTAGATGATCTTTGAGGTCCCTTCCAACCCAAACCATTCTGTGATTCTGTAATATTTTCTGCCACACTGGTGCATCGTTGGGCTCCATTTGTGCTACCAAAGAGGAGAACTTAAAACCTTGGAGCATCATACATCAAAAAAAGGGCCAAGGTGCATAAAAAAAAAACATGCCAAGGAAACCAGTGGATTCAGTGACTGTGAGCAGAAGACAGTTCTGCCATAGAGAAGCATGGCTTTGTCATCATGGGGCTGTTAGTGGGAAGGGACCCACAGTGAAGGATCTCCATACTGTGAGAAAAACATTACCGTTTTCAAGTTGTTTCCAAACAGAAAGCAATAATGCTTTTGTTCCAAAGGTATTTTTATTTGCCATTGTGTTCTTTATACAAACACACTTTTACCATCTGAGCAGCTTTCATTTTCATGTTAGCCTGTGTGGGAACTCCTCATAAATCTGGTCAGATCTTCCCCTCCTTGGTCATGAGCACCCCAAAAGTTAGTGCTGGTGTGGATGCTGGTCAGAACCAGTCAGAGGCACCACAGTGG
Organism: Zapornia atra; assembly: GCA_013400835.1. NCBI lineage: Eukaryota > Metazoa > Chordata > Aves > Gruiformes > Rallidae > Zapornia > Zapornia atra. The sequence continues at coordinate 100,306 of VZTU01008955.1, forward strand.
CTGGAGCTCCTGCAAAGGGGAAGCAGGGAGCACTGTTGCCCAAGCCCTGCCCATAAAACCACAAGCAGAAACAATGTATGCAGTAAGGGAAAACACAGCCTGAATAACCAAGTCTGCGGTTTCCAGTCCTTCAGTGGTGGGAACATGCAACAAAATCCTTTCTTCTGCTGTCTTCCAGGATTGAAACAGCATCAGTGCAGGGATCATTTTGCAAAAATTTGTAAAAACATTTGATTCATTGGTAGTTCAGGAAGGTTCATGTTCCCTAAGCTTTGCTTTGAGATTTGAGCAAGAATGAGCCCAGAATCTCCAGCGAGGCCAATGAGTCTCACCCATGTTCACGTCAGCCCCATAAATTAGCCCAGACACTCCAACAAGTTCATGAACCTTTGGGAAACTTTAAACGAACCTGGGCTGAATCTCCAGGCTAAATACACAGTTCTCTTAGGAAATAATTCACAACATGCACCTCAGAGGGCAAGATAATGATTTCTAAAGTGAAAATAACATAAAGGATAGATATTATATGGGATAAACACATTTTTAATGCTGTTATGCTGAAGACTTTGCTGTTGTAATTTTGGCATGAAAATTTGCCTTTGACCACTCTGACTTCCCTCACATTTCTCTCTCCCCCCAAGATGACAAATACTGAAAGCCTGCGATCCTCATAAAAATTAACAGTAAGCCCAAGTGCTTTAAAACCTCTACAAAATCCAGCTGTATGTTCTGTATTGTACCTCTTCAAGATGCAATATCTCACATTTTCCAGATGAAAAGTGATCCACTGCTGTCCGGGGGTAATTTCAGAGCTGAATTGCTCAGTGGTCATAAGAAATAAGGGTTCGGCTGTGAGCCAGTGCATCAGGCAGGGGATGAGCATACAGCAGGGCTGGTGCTTTGAGAGGGAATATATTGTGCATGGGAAACCTAGCAAGCAAACGAGATGATCCCATCGAATCTGTAAGTGAGATAATTACTTGCAATATGGATCTCCAGTTTGTAGAGGAGGAGCTTCTGCTGGTGAGTCTATTTGTGTGGATACAGGAAAATTTGAGCTGACTCACTGGTTGCAGTTTGGAACCAGTTGAGTTTGGTGATGATGTTCATCAGGGAGTGCAGGGACAGGACAAGGGGGAATGGCTTCAAGCTGAAAGAGGGCAGATTTAAATTAGACATTAAGAAAAAATTCTTTACTCTGAGGGTGGTGAGACAGGGTGCCCAGAGAGGTTGTTGAAGCCCCATCACTGGAAGTGTTCAAGGCCAGGTTAGATGAGGCTTTGAGCAACCTGGTCTAGTAAAGGTGCCCCTGCCCATGGCAGGAGGAGTTGATACTAGGTGATCTTGGACGTCCCTTCCAACCCAAACCAGTCTGTGATTCTGTGTTTCTAAGGATGCCAGGCTTTTTTTACTAAAAAAGTCAGTCTTTGTCTGTAATGTTGGAGAAAGAGCAGCAATTAACGTGGCCTTCATGAAGGAGCAAGGCTAGTTGCCCAAATTACCATCACCAAGCAGGAACAAGGCACTTGACCTGCAAATTCCACGGATAATGGGCATGTGAGGGAGAATCGCAGTCTAAAATCCTTCCTCCTAGATGTGCCTTGGCCATGAAGTTGAAAGCTTTTCTTGAAGTCATTGGAAATTCAGAGGAATCTGGGCTTTACTTTGCAGCTGTGTGGTCGTGTGTTTGTATGGCACAGCCTGGGCGGTCGCAGCAAAGCATGGCTGAGCTCCAAAGAGGCTGAAAGCCCCAGCACCGTGTCTGTGTCATGCTGTGCCTGAGTTGGCCTTCCGAGCCGTGCAGTGGGTGGGCTCAGTGCCTAAGCAGGCCATGTTAGCAGCCAGCACAGTAGGGACACTCTGGCTTCATGCTCTGGGACCCCACATCAGCTCCTCCATGGCAGTCCTGAACACCTCTGCACCATCTACATCCAACATCTCGGTGCAATTCTGAACTAAAACTGCTTCATCATTCTCTGACTTTGCTTGTGGGTGGCCCCAAAAGTCAAACCTTAGCCCTGGACATGCAGGTGAAGCAGTGGAAGGGTTAGAGCTTGATGGCTTTGCATGAGAGAGTGGTGAGGGGCTGGAACAGGCTGCCCAAAGAGGTGGTAGATGCCCCATCCCTGGAAGTGTTCAAGGCCAGGTTGGATGGGGCCCTGGGCAACCTTGTGTAGCTCCAGGCCTGGAGGTTGGTGGCCCTGCTTGTGGCAGGGGGGTTGGAGCTCTGTGATCCTATGATCCCTTCCAACCCAGACCGTTCTATGATTCTATGAGAGCAACAAGCACTGCACCAGTGTCTGGACCAGCTTTATGCTGAAGGAATTTAGTGCCCCCCCCTCCCCTCCCACCTGCTCCTCTGGGTATAGACCAGCAAAAATGATATTTGGTCAGGACAGCAAGCCCCAGGAGTGAGGTTTTTGGCCTTATAGAGAATGACCAGACACAGAAATAAAGCAAGATAAATCTACTCACGCACACAAATATTGTGATGAAAATGAAGACAGTTCTGTTGTGTGAATGTTTCGAGGAGCACAGAGCACTGGGAACATGTTCCAAATGTCAAACGGATTATACTCCAGCGCCCTTATTGTTTCATATAATTCTCATCTAATGTCACCCCTGGCAACAATAATACAAGTCTCAATATTCGCTTTGATGTAGCCTCACTGAATATTTTTAAGCAATGAGGAAATTGCCAGGGGGAGTGAGAGAAGGAGGGGCAGGCAGGGTGGGGGATTGCTCTTGCACCCAACATGGGGGTGACAAAACGGATCCCAGAATTAAATCCATCAGAAAGATTGAGTTTGCAATTTCAGGGTCCCTGATGCCGGTGCTGCTGGAGCCTCACAGTTGAGTTTTAATCATGAGGTTTGTCTCCATTGGAATACAATTAGGGAGCCCTGAGCTTGAAGCAAACAGATTGGAGAAGCACAGCGATAGGAAATGCAGGAACATGAAGGGGGACAAATCATCTTAATTTTGCCAGGCTGAACAGAGCTGTCGCATTACAAGGTCAGGCCAAAGCCAGCTGATTTTGTGGGAAGGATGGATAAAATTACTAGAAAGGTGGAAAGTGCAAAGAGGCAGCATGGGCTTCTCCTCTGTTATTTTATTACTCTTTTGACCCCAAAGGTTTTCATAAAGTTGATTAACAGATAGAGCAGCCAACCGCCAAGGCCTGAATACAACCGCCACTCCATCCTCCTTCCAGGCATGCTCCAGCTCCTGCCTGTGTGGGTGGTTGAGTGGTTTCTCTGTGGCACCGTCACAGGGAGCTGATCTGCTTGTGTGCCCTGCACCCAGCAGAACAGGGGTGGCCTGGAGCAAGGCAGGAGCAGAGGACAGCACAGATCTACCTCTGCTCAGCACCAGGGGATCTGCTGAACAGGATCTCCTTTATCTGCTTCCCTCCAACCCTGGCCAGGGACCATGCAAAGGTTTCACGGGTTATCCCAGTGACTTCTCTCCCATGCCCACACTGGAAGAGCCCATCCTATCCCCACACTGGGGATTGGATGTGTGAGGCTTCTCTTTGCACACAGCACAGGAGAAGGGACAATATTCTGCTTAAGTGCTTTGAGAGGCTTATGGCAAGCACAGGAAAACTTGGGTTTAGGTCTGCTAGGAGTTACAAATTACAAATTTCTCCTCCTGCAGGACCTCATCTGGGAGACATGTGGCTGTCCAGTCACTAGAGGTGAGACCAGGACAGCTGTACTCTTCTCTAACCAAAACTTCACTGGTCAGGGAGACACAGTCAGCAAGTCCTCTCAAGGGGTTAGACCTACATTTTGAAGTAAATGGGAATTAGGAGCATTGGAACTTCACTCAGTGCAGTCTACTCTTCAGAGCATTAACAAAATCTCATTTAAGTCAGTCACAAAGTTTATGTCCTACTAACCTGAAAGGAGGTTGGCTCAGACAGAATCTTTGTACAGGAAGAAGGGAAGACATTTTGAAGTAATTAAATGAGAGAGGGTTGGTTTGCCTTTCATCATGTTCTCCAAGGAGTCTCCTGGAGTAGATGCTGCAGTTGGTTTCAGATCGGTATTGTCATGCCTGATGCCCAGACCTGGAGATAGAGACTTCTGGGTCTATAGTATTTACAGTCTCAGTGTGTGGTCTCCCTTCTATGTCCTGCTGTCTAAACTGTTTGCACAGTGTTTGTCTTATTCCAGGAACCATCATACGTGACATGTGCATAACGTTTCACGTCTCATTTCTCCCTTAAATTATAGGAGTTTCACTGAGCTCTGTGATTTTTGTGGTGGGTATTACAGGCATCAATGACAGCTCCCCTTTTTCCCTCCCACCTCTAATGCCACAAGGTTTCTTTCCTTCACTGCTCTCCATCCTACACAGACAGACCTCGTGTGAATTAAAGAGGCAGTCACTTGTGGAGGAGCTGGAAGGACAGAGCAACAGAAATGGCTACAGACCCACTGTCAAACAGGTGTGCAAAAGAGCAGGATGCTCTCAGCATGTGTAATTATAATCTGAACCTCATCTTATGGTTATTTTCTCATGTTTCACTAGGACAGGGATTCAGGAGATGTGTGAGTACCTGACAGGCTTCTGCCCCTGTGTGAACAACAGCACTCTGTACCCCGCCTCATGTCGTTGCTCATGCCATCCCCTCCATTCCCTTTATTCAGTAACAACTGACCAAGTTTCTCCCTGATTGTGAATGATTGGAGGTATACACTATGTGGGATCTCTCTGTACTGAAAGGAGGTGAGATGGGACCTGCATAATTGACATGCAGTGAGATAAATCCCACCCAATGTGCCCTCTTCAACCAGTAAAACCAGAAGGCTGTCCTACAGAAGCCAACTGGGGCCCTCAAATAGTCTGACACTGTCTGAAGACACCCATCTCCTGGTAGTGCCTGCAGAAGCCAACTGGACAAACCCACTTCTTAATGTAGATGGTTCAGTTCAGGGCCAAAGTTGCCTTCTGAAGAGTGGGTGCATGCCACAGGCTGTATGGGCCATACCATGCAAAACGGCCGTTCTGGAGCTGGGGTACCCAAACAGTCACATAATGCTGATTTTCATTGTCATAAACATGGATCCAACCAGACTAAGGAAGAGTTAGGATGCAAGAAATCTGGTACTTCCTTTAAAAGGGCAATTTCTCCCTTATTTTCCCCACTGAAATACAGCTGTTGGATTTGGCCTCAAACCTTCAGCCCACGATAGCTGATCAGGCAGATAACTCTGTTGGAATCTCTCTTGGAAAACTGTCCCCTTTCTGATGAGCAGCACAAGATGATTTAGTTTAGAGTAATCCAGTGCTGGTACCTAAAGTGATGTCCTTTCTGTGTCCTTGGTCCTGCCATACTGCTGAAACACAATAATGGCCAGACACCTGCAACTTGGTTTGATGCTGCTGGTATTTCTTGCTTTGCTGCTGCCTGAGGGTATGCACCGATCACTTAATACATATATAAGTATTACCCTTGTTAATCCCTCAGAGAAAAATAATATCAACACAATTTATTACCATTTCCTGTGTGGCCAACTGAGTAATGGGAACCAGATGATATTTTTTAAATAAAAAAATGAAAATACCAATAAAAACGTAATTTAAAAAAAAAAATCACCTCTTGGTATTTTCCTGTTGCAAACAGAGAAATAACAGAGATCTGCTACATCTGCATGTTAAAATGCAGCAAAGACAAATGGTCTTTATTACAGAAGTTGCAGCCATGATGGCCACATTTCAAAGGAAAGCTCCTAATTTTAAGCACATAACTAAATTTGAAGTATTTCTGTGGGATGAGCTTAATGAATCAAGACCTTGCAAACATTTCTGGTGGGAGCACAGGTCAGAGCCACCAGGTCTTAATTGTGCCCTTCACAGTGCTGAATTGGAGAGAAAGGTCTATTGCTGGGTAAGACAAGACTTAGTTACACAGATTTACACAGTTCTGGAACTCATCCCTGCCAAGAGCACAGGATTAAAATAAAGGGAGGCTGGGGGGGAAACACCACTAAAATTGCACTTCAAGTCCTCCAAGGACAGAAAGCAGCATAGTAGCTCTAGGAGTCACCCTCTGCATGACACACATCAGGCACTGAGGGAACCCAGGGCAAACACCATCGGTGGTGATTCTTGTCCCCTTTAAAGAGACAAATTTATCTGATGCTTATCAGAGAATGTCTGACCAGCTGTTAAGCTCAGAAAACTCTTTCCAATTTCCTCCTTCCACACCTCCATGTTTCCCAGAGTTTTCATCCTCAGGCTGTAATTACTACTGATTGATCCCTTTCATTAGATGATTTCTTGTTTTGTTGTTTGTTTGGTGCCTTTGAATACTGTAAGCAAAATCCTTTTTGCCATTTTTGGTCACAATTATCAAAGAAAGAATCATCAAGTACTACAAACTGAATGGCCAAATTATAAATCAAGGGTGCCCATCATCTTATAGAAATGAGAAAAATCAGGCCACTTTTCTCACATGATGAAAATAGAGCTCCCCATTGCCAACAACTTGTATTGCATCCATCAGACCTAGCTGGAATTGTGACCTGGCTATCATCCAATTACAGTTCTGTTGCAGTTCTCCCAGTAGCTGAGGCTTTTCTTGGAGCTCCACTCTAGGCATTTGTGTGCTCAGACAAGACTCTCAGCTCTCTTTAAAAGAACAATCAATCGTCTTGTCTTTATGGCTGTGAAAATAGTAATGTTTAAAACACTGCTTCTGAAAGAGAGATAGACAGCAGGATGCTGGTATGAATTTCTCTTTCTCCAATGCATCTATTTATGCCTGTCCACCTAGTCATCTGATTGTCTATCTCTTTCTAAAAATAACAGATGTGTTTAAAAAGTGATGTAGAAAGTGTGGTGGTCATTAACAGAAGTCCTTGGATCCCATAAATCTTATTTGAGCCTTTCTGTGAGGACCAGAAAGGGTTTGGGTTTAATGTTGGGTCTGGGGGAAGGGGTAGAAGCCCCATGGCAACAGAACGACTCATCCAGCTGAGCTTGGGACACAGGAGGAATGGCACCATCCTGGTAGGACTACACATCTCCAGGTGAGGTTCTGTCTATGTGAGACTGGGCTGTGGACTGTGCTTACACACTTTCACCCAGCTCTTGCAGAAGGACAGACTTAGTTACACAGATTTACACAGTTCTGGAGCTCATCCCTGCCAAGCGCACAGGATTAAAATAAAGGGGGGGGGTGAGGGGGGGAATGCCACTAAAATTGCATTTCAAGTCCTCCAAGCAGGACAGAAAGCAGCATAGTAGCTCTAGGAGTCACCCTCTGCATGACACACATCAGGCACTGAGGGAACCCAGGACAAACATCATTGGTCCACCAAACACCATTGGTGGAACACCAATGTCCTCCTCCCCTTGCCTCATCTTCCCCTGGGTAGCTCCACCACCCAAGGCAATAGCAGCAGGGTTAGAAAAGTTTCTTTTAGTCACTGAAATAACAAAATAACTTCTCTGGCAGGCATACATCTCCAGCGTGCCATGAATGAAACAATTAAAGATGATAAAAGGTCTATCTTGGTCCTGAACACTCCGGTTGAGTGAAGAGATAAGTCCCCCTTTCATTCAAAGTCATTAACGGCTCAGCAATTTCAATGCTGTTTCCCATCGAAATGTATGAATTTTTAATCCTTTAATTGCATGTTATCCTAAACACCACGTGTGCTTTCTTCTTATTTATCCTCTTGCTTTTGTTGTTACAGGTAAATGCTTTTTTGAACTCGCTTTGATGAGGGAAAAAACCCACATTGTTATCTCTGTCTCTGCAGGAAAACAATGGGGGCTGTGGGCCTCAGCCAGGGGGATGGCAGAGGAGGGGTGTCTCAAGTGACTTCTCTATTTGGATGAAACAGGCTGCAATCCTGGGATGGGCATGGAGACCAGTGAGGAAAGCAGGGTGGGTTAGTGGGGTTTTTTTTTTCTTCCCAGTCCCTGAAATGGCTTTTGTGATAACAGAAAAATTAATTACTTGGGAGATTACTGAAAGAAATATTCTGCCGATACGATAACTGTTCATTGGAGACAGCTGTTGGGTTTTATTTCAGTAAAAACTCCTGTGTTTTGCTCTTGGAGCTGTGAATGGCTGGTAATACAGCTATTGTTGCAATAAATACGCATTCATTTCCGACCTCAGGAACATTTATGGAGCTCTGTCTATCCTGAGTTGAATTTTTAGGAGACTGAACACAATCACAGAATCACAGACTGGTCTGGGTTGGAAGGGACCCCAAGGATCATACAGTTCCAACCCTCCTGCCACAGGCAGGGCCACCAACCTCCAGGCCTGGAGCTACACAAGGTTCCCCAGGGCCCCATCCAACCCAGCCTTGAACACCTCCAGGGATGGGGCACCCACCCCCTCTCTGGGCAGCCTGTTCCAGCCCCTCACCACTCTCTCTGCAAAGAGCTCTCCTCTCCCCCTTCCCTCCTCCAGCTTCACTCCATCCCCCTTGTCCTGCCAGTCTCTGCCTTTTAACAAGCTGATTCCCCTCCTGTTTCTCTGCTCCCTTCAGGGACTGGCAGGCTGCAATGAGGTCCCCCCGCAGCCTTCTCCAGGCTGAACAAGCCCAGCTCCCTCAGCCTCTCTTCGTATGGGAGGTGGTCCAGCCCTCATGAACAGTGGTTGCAGTACCCTTAGGATTGTCACCTTCTTTTCTTTGAGAACTTCAAGGCACCAAAAAGCTCAAAACTGTGTGTTCTGGTCAAATTCTGCAGATTCAGCTATCTATTGAGAGTTTAGGTAAGGGTTGGAGTAGAGTCTTGCACTGATCAGAAAGCAAACATGACTATGAGGGCAGTTATGCTTCTGGCTTGATACTCTAATTGCTGAAATCCACATCAAACCACCTGGTACTATCTTCTCTGACAGGAATGGCCATAAAGGAGGTCTGAATTCACTAACATTTCCAGTTTTTCACTGTGTTTTTGGCCAAGAGCAGGGATTAGTAGCTGAAGTTAAAGGCTATGCTGGTTTTTTCCCAGCCTTGGTTGATGATGCATAGAAAGGCACAACCCATAAAACTTCTGCAAGGCTCTGCCTGACATTTGGAAGGCGGTTTTATTTGGAACTGGCTCATTTGCCTTCTCTTACTGTAGCATCATTCTGTGCAGTATCTGGAGAGAACTTGTGGCAAGATGTGAGTTTGAGCAGATCTCCATGAGCTGCATCACACAGAGCAGACGCCCTCCAGAATAGAAGGGCCTGGGTCTGAGGGATCCAGAAAAGCAAGAGAAAAAGAAATGTCATAATTTAATATCTCTAATACAATAGAAAAGGACAAACAGAAATATACAGAGGGTGTTGGCAGCTCTGGACCTACCAGCCACATTTTGCAGCTCCGCACTGACACATACTAACTCACTAATACAGGGCCAAGCTAAATCAGGTCCTGAGATCTCCCTGCTAATCTCAACGGTAGTTTGCAAGCCTCTTATGGATTCCAAATGTTAAATCCAATAAAGAAAATGTTTCCTTAAGCAACCTATTCACAAGTCAAGACCAGATGTATGCTTCACACTGGCTAATATCCAGCGTGACATGGCTGAGGAGGTATACAGATATTAATGCCTTTGTATTAGGATGCACAGTAAATATGATTCCAGCAATATCACAGGGACCAATTGGCTATTAAGCTAGAGGCTAAATTTGTTTTTTTTATGTTGCAATAAATCTTACTTTTCTACAAAGCCTAGGCAAATATTAAATCAAATCCCTTTCTTCTCTCCCCCCTCTTTAGTTATTGATTGGGGGTATTATATATCAACTAACCACAAGGAGAGCATGCCATAACTTTGATTGATTGCCCATATATTTCTGGCACTAATTCTGTGACAAGCGCAGGCTTTGCTGCCCACCCTTGTCTGTGCTTTATGTGAGTGGCCTTCTCCCCTGGCCGATTCATAGATTAAAAGATGGGAACAGCATGATGTATGAGGTCTTTTAGGTGACCTTCTGCCCAGGGAGCTGGGCACCCTACTGCATAGGACAGGTAGATACTCACCCTGCTCCTAAAATAATGTTCCTCTATGCTAAAAAAACTGCTTGTGAAAACAGAAGGAAGGAAAGGAGGTACAGGGGAGAGCCAGACTTGGAGAGAAATAAAGAAAAGCAGCTGGGTTAGAGTACAAAAGGTGGAAGCCATCAGATAAGATACGATGAGTCCATCTCTGGGGTCAAAGATGTCTCTGTGCAAATGCAATTTGCAGTAAAATGTCACGCCTGGGACCAAAATGAACTCAGGGTGTCAGTGGTTTGGGATCTGTATCACCCGCTAATTTATACAGCCCTTTTCCTGTTACCCATCCCTACACAGGGATGAGGTCCAGGATCTCTTTCCACCTCAGTTTTGAGTCCTTGCTACCCCATTTGCTCGGAGGCCCCAAAAATATCCCTGCAAGCGTGTTTCAGGTCTTCACTGAGGTCAGGGAGTCTGGTGGAGAAAATCATTTCTCTCACACAATTATTTTCCCCACATTAAATAACAGAAGGAAATGCTAATATGAATAGAATATAATTCCGAGGCATCCCTTAGCAGATTTCACTTTGGAGGGATAAATTTATCCCCATCGGATTTCAAGAGCTGTCCACTGCTGGTTCCTAATGAATCAAACCAGCTCTGGATAACAATAATTTCTACAAATCTGCTTATCTGGGCTAAATGTTTATCCCTTTAGCCGCAAACCTCTTGATCCAAAATCATTGTTGTAAAACATAAGCAGGGAGTGTCTGCAACAAGCATGTAATTGAAAGGCACTTATTTGCTCAGTTGTTAAAATGTTCAGCAGAAAAACAGGCACAGGAATTGAAGTGCCTGTTACCTGCAGACTGTCCTGTTCGATTCATTTCTACAAAATAACACATGGGAGGTTTTAAAATCACTCCTAATGAAAAACACCCAAACATGACTTAGGGGTGCTAGTGGATGAAAAACTCAGCATGAGCTGGCAGTGTGCACTCGCAGCTCAGAAAGCTAACCGTGTCCTGGGCTGCATCACAAGGAGCGTGGGCAGCAGGTCCAGGGAGGGGATTCTCCCCCTCTGCTCCCCTCGCCTGAGACCCCACCTGCAGTGCTGTGTCCAGCTCTGGAGTCCCCAACAGAAGAGGGACAAGGAGCTGTTGGAATGGGCCCAGAGGAGGCCACAAAGATGATGAGAGGGCTGGAGCACCTCTCCTCTGAAGCCAGGCTGAGGGAGTTGGGCTGGTTCAGCCTGGAGAAGAGAAGGCTGCAGGGAGATCTTACAGCACCTTCCAGTCCCTGGAGGGGCTACAGGAAAGCTGGGGAGGGTCTTGTAAGAAGGGCCTGGAGTGACAGGATGAGGGGGAATGGGTTTAAATTGGAAGGGGGGAGATTTAGACTGGATATTGGGAAGAAATTCTTCACTCTGAGGGTGGTGAGGCCCTGGCAGAGGGTGCCCAGGGGGGTGGTGTCTGCCCCCTCCCTGGAGGTGTTCAAGGCCGGGTTGGATGGGGCCTTGAGCAGCCTGGTCTGGTGAGAGGTGTCCCTGCCCATGGCAGGGGGTGGGATTGGATGATCTTTAGGGTCCCTTCCAACCCAAACCAGTCTGGGATTCTGTGATCCTATGATTCTGAAGGTATTGGATGAAAGCCATTTGGTGAGTGTGGGACACAAGCAATTTGTGCAGTGTGATAATATGCCTGCTGGTGAGATGAACATATACTTTGAATTCAGACCCAAGAATAAATCATCAGAGACAGGAAGAACATGGGAGGAAACAGAGACTCTAAAATAAAAGCTGTAGAAACATTACAGTGAAGCAAAAATACTGGCTAGATCCCAGTCTGATCTAAGAGTGATGAAGAAAAATGCTGACTGTGGCCTGTAATTAATTTGTTGGGGCTGGCTTAAAGCACCTCTTGCTTAAATTGCAATGTATGGAGTAAAGGGATTGATCAGGCTGATATAACGTGATCAGACTCTCATTATGGTATTTGGCCCACAAAACCAGAAACATCTACTTCCCAGTAGACACAGTGAGGAAAAAATCAAAGGGGATGTTCGAAATGGTAGCTGCTAGCTGGCTGTGCTTCCAAACCATCGCAGCAGTACGGATTTTTTTTCAAAAATCAACAAACAGGGCACTATGTGAGCTCTGAAGAGTCTCCTGCACATTGTCAGTGTGATACTTCTTTTTGTAATCTGGGACAAAAATAGTGCAATTTTCCTTGAGGCCCACCAGAGAAGGATGTCTGGAGGTAGAGAGAGCTTCAAGGGTTCTCCACGTGGGACAGGGATTCAAAGTCACCCATCAGGCTGGGGATGTAACCTCTAAAGCAAAGTATTTAATGGAAAAATGGGATTGTTGCCCTGGTGTGACTTCAGGAGGGACCAGTCAGTCATTCCAAGCCTGCTGAAGATGATGGGAGGTGAAGTGGCAAATGGCCCATCATTTACCGCTATTTCAGGTAGACTGGTCCTATGTTATTTACAGCTCCACAAACTAACAGCCAAACCTTGCCTTTCATTCATGTGTGTCACTTGGCAATTTGTCTACATTCAATAGCATTCATATAAACAAATTAAGGGAGGAGAAAGCAACAAATGCAGCTTAAGACTAATTCCCCTCCACCCACTGAATCACTGAGGGCCTTTAAGTGTGTTCAAAGCCAAATTACACTTCAGTGCACAGGATTTAATTTGCATCTGCCAACTTCAGAAGGGGGATTTAGTCGGATAGGGCATTTGCATTCCATAAAAGGAGTTGATCTCTAATTAAACTAATATCATGTTTGAGTTTCCACAGTGATAACTGGGAAGACAAAACACGTAGGTCTGGGCTAGAGGAGGGAGCAGGCTTGGTGCACTGGAGGAGAACAGCTCCGGAGTGCAAATCGGCATATTGCAGTGGGTTGGGTTACCTGTTGTATAGAAACACTTACCTTGTACTCACAGCCACACACCAGCACTCTGCACCATTTATTGGGGCCCTTACACTCAGGATGTGACCCCAGCTTGCTCCATTTGGAGGGCAGAGGGCATTGTGCAAGACGTTGAGAAGCTCCAACCTGGTGCGGGCACACTCCTCTCCTACAGCAATGCCTCATGGATCCAAGTGCTTTGCAGGATCAGGGCTCTTTCCTGGAAAAATTTTAAAAATCTCCTCTTGTTCTGCGCTCTCTAACCTCTCTTTGTATGTGAAGTAAAAGCAACTTTCTATTTTTACTCTTCAACCTTGCTTAGGACACAGCTTGGTTTATGTCCACAATTTTAGTCGTGTCAGTTCAGCAAGAGTGATGTGATGGCTTGCAATTAAGTCAAAATTAAGCTGGAAAATGCCTGTGCTTCTCTGCATACCAGCATTCCCAGGCCAACCCATGGGATGATGCTGAGTAGTCCTGACAGCCAGATGCCATTGAACAAGTACGGAAAAAAAATGTATCAAACAGCTAAGAAAAGATCCATTTAATAATTTTCTTTGCTTATGCTGGATCAATTTTTAAATTTTTTTTTTTCCTAATTCCTGCTCAATGCAAAGAGGAAAATCTTTCAGTGCAGCTCAGGCCACAGGAGACAGAAGTATTTCTTACCTACCATCAAACATTCAGGAAAATCAGTAAACTGTGGCAATTATTTTCACAGATCAATAGATTTTAAGGCCAGATAGGAACACAATTACCACCATCAAGTCTGATTTCCTGCCATACAGTATCACAGAGCGATTCCTTTTCTGAGCCAAAGAACACAGGTTTAAACCAGAATGTATCTTTAGCAAGACATCGCATCTTGACTTAAAGACACCAGATGACAGAGAATGAACATCATCCCTCGGTAAGCCCTGTGATGATTAATTACCTGCCTTGGTAAAACATGGCCATTTGTTTCCTCCTTTAATTCTTTTAATATCCATCTTGGAGCTACTGAAAGCAATCTGCTGGGTTAGTGAGCTCCTAGCATCAGATGTGCATCTGATAGAGCCCGTTCTTCTCCTGCAGCTGATCTCGGATGGTGATCAAATCACAGTTTACTCTTAGTAGCAACATTGAAGTCCCCTCTGAAGTGATGGCTTCATTGAGGACCATGTCACATACCCACAGGGCAGGTATCTTTTGACATGAAACAGAGGTGCTGGGGCAGCATCTGGTCTTTGCTCAGACAGCGGGTGTCTGTCTGTCTGGTCAGCAAAGGCAGGGTGAGCTATATGGTAATATTTGTGTGCCAGCCCAGAGAACTATGCCTGGTTTACCCTCACCATGGCCAACAGTGAGATGAGTAGACCAGCCCCGACAGGCACAGAGGGAAATCCCAGCCTCATTAAAAGCAAGGAGTTTTGTTTTTATCTCTGATGGGACTGACATTTCTTTCATAAACTTTACAGATGAGAATATTCATGGTCTTGTTATGTATGCTATGCACAAAACCTTCAGTTTCTGATGAAAAGCCCAACTCCAGATCCTTTTTACATAGTTAATTTTAATATCATTTTTTATTTATTTCACAATGGAGTGCATCTGGCTTCCAATACTTACCCAAGTAAATATCCCATTTCACCTCTCTCCCAGGAAACAGATGTACATAGATCAAACCAAGAAAGATGCCTGTTTATTTTTTTCCCTTGTGACTCAATCCTGTGCATATGCCACAGTGTGTGGCATTTTCCACTCCTCAAAGAAAGCCAAATCACACGTGACATTAAAGCTTGCTTTTCTAGAAGTTAGTGTTTTTAAGATTAAAGCACCCAAGTAAAATATCCTTTGGATGGAAATAAAACAGGTAACTTTTCAGGCTAATGAGATATTTGTGGTCAAGTTCTGATCTCTGTTACAGTGATATGCATCTGGGCTAATTCCCTTCAGAAGATAAAAGCCCCTGTGCTATGTCTGGTGGGGAAAACAAATTATCTCGTGATATAATTCAGTTTCTAAAAACTCCCTTAGTAATCAAAGCCCCCCCCCCCAACCTCTTCTTTTTTATGTTTCCTGAGCTTTTTAAAATAGCAGTAAGGTAGTGTGTCCTTTCAAGGTCCCCTTCCCCAGGTGCTCTCACCTTCCATGGGGCTCTCTTGGGTCCCAGCTCACAGCCTGCACATCCACAGCCATCCCATGGGAATGGAGGCTTCCCCTCCTAATCTACTCTAAGGTGGGGAACAAGAGCAGGACAAGAAGAGCTTTTTCACTTTCTTGATGAAGACAGACCCTGCTCCCCTGGGAGCTAAAAGCAAAACTCCCCCTGATTCCCACACCTTGGGCTCACAACTCAGACCCACACCACAGACCAAATGACAAGTGTTGCCCAGCACAGAAGGACAAGAGAAGAAATACCTTCTCTTGCTTTTTCTTCCCCAAAACAATGTATGGGAGCCAGCAAAAGGGGAGGGAAAACCATATTGATAAGCCACCCTCCTAAGTGGTGGTTTCTTGCTAAATAAATAAATAAAAGGGAATTGTAATTGTGGCTCAGTGAGCCTTCAAAACCATCCAAATATGTGAACTTCCTCAAGAGAAAGGGGGAAAAAAAGAAAGGGCAGAAAAAAAGAAAGGAAAAAAAAAACCCAATTCATCAACATGCTTTGCATGCTGAGGCTGCTGTGGCTCCAGCGGGCTGCAGGCTGCAGGAGGAGATGATAAAGCCAGCTTGATTTCACAGCAGGATGTGGGGGGACATGGAGGGAGTACAAAACTACCTGTGCAATTCCAATTAGCATAAATTAGCAAGGGTTTGTAGTCCAGAAATAAACAAACAAACAGCTCCTTGGTGGGAACAATGGGCAGTGTACGGGCACATTGCTGCTTGTTCACTGTTGAAAGCAGGAGGGTGCAAGTGCCAGTGGTGTCCGTGGGGATACTGACTCCAGCCAGAGAAACATCTCAATCCCCTCCACAAGTTCCATGTTATGTAGGACATAGGGGTGTTGGATCGTGCATTTGAGGTCCCTGGGTCAGCCCCAGAAACAAGGAGAGTCAGTGGGGGTTGGATTCGGCACT
The DNA here is from genome assembly GCA_013400835.1 of Zapornia atra. Taxonomy (NCBI): domain Eukaryota; kingdom Metazoa; phylum Chordata; class Aves; order Gruiformes; family Rallidae; genus Zapornia; species Zapornia atra. Next base: position 116,255 of record VZTU01008955.1, read on the forward strand.
CCTGGATCCAACTGTCCAAAACCAGACCTCTAAATCAGAGCTAGGCACTCTCCAGCTCCTTCTGTGGTCATGGGAAAGAGCCTGGTGCCTCTGGAAGGTGACATCTCACCAGTCCCCTGCCAGGTGCCACATGAATGTCAGCCTTAGGATCTGATTTCAAGGGGTCTTTCAGCACCTTTAGCTCCAGATGCAGATCAGAAGATGAAACAGCCACGTTAAGACATCCTGGATATAACACCAGGCATCTGTTTGCATCTGTAGGTGCCTCAGCACCTTGACAAACGTTGTCATTAGGTGCTGATTCCTCACTGGACATAGTAGCTCTGCCCTTTGTCAGCACAGGGCCAGGCACATAAACACATGAGAGGCTGCGAAGCGAGTGGCAGCACAGACCCAGGGCTGGATACATGTGCTGCAGAGATGGAGTTTGACTGCCATGACGTGCTGACACGGTGGGGAAAGCTGAGCATGAAGCTGGGGCTGTCATGGGCAGATGGGAAGGGCTGCCTGGGCTTGGGGAAGGGATGGGGAAAGAGAAGGAGGAAGGGAAGAGGAGAGAGAAGGGGAAAAGGGAAGGGGAAAAGGAAGAGAAGCAGGACCTGTGACAGCAGGTGGCTAATTTTATGCAGAGTGGTTCCCAAGAGCTAGGGCTGCTGTTGGGCTCTAAGGGGCAGAGCCATGGAGGGCTTGTGAAAATAAACAGGTTTAGTCTGTTGGTCTAAAGATAGGCAGAAGATGTTCATATTCAGTTCCCAAAAATCCCAAAATTTGTGGTCAGATGACCTCACACAGCTTTGACTTCAAAGGAACAGAATCCCATATATTTAATTTCCTCAATATCTTACTCCAGCGCAGCTCTGACCCTGGCCCCAGCCATACACCACTAAAACCAGTGCCTTACAGACAGAGCCCCAGTTCCCAGGAATATCTGTGCAATATGAGCTAGGGACCCTGCTTTGGCAGGGGGGTTGGACCCGATGACCTCTGGTGGTGCCTTCTAACCCCTATGATTCTATGATTCTATGAATATCTCATACAGTGTGCTGTTTTTCAGCCCTTGGTTCATATCCTCAGATGGAGACCTCAACAACCCTTTATTGATTTACAACCAGCAGGATCAGGTCTCCTTTTCATGCGTAAAATACAAAAATTACTGCTTTCGCTACCGCTTGTGTTATCTCCAATTAGCTGCACTGACATGATTTGTTCTCCCATAGTCTTTGTTGCATAACTAATCACAGCCAATAAATATAAACACAAAAAATAATTAGCTTAAATCAGCCAGCCCTACACGCTGAGCACATCCATTCAATAACAGGGAGGACACGGAAATTTCCTGAGATCATTACAGTTTGATTTCCATTTGGAGTTTTTTTTTTGGTTGGGTTTGTTTTGCTTTGGGGAAAGTTGGGGGGGAAGGGGGGTGTGGAGGTGCATCTGCAAGGGCTGCAGCTATAGTAACGTACACCCAAATAAAGGCTAGGGGCTCTCTAGATAATTCAGTGTTTAATTCCATGTCAGTTCTGTTTATCGCTTCGTTCCAGAAGATCCTAACATTTTGACATTCCCAGAGCATATGTCTGAGAATTAATGAAATATTGAAGGAAGTCTCCAAGAAGGGCTTCCTCTTGTGAGGGGGAAGGAGATGAGCAGAGACCCTGGTGCTGCTTCTTATTCTTAATAGCACTAAAGATGCCCCCTGAAGGACCAGATTGCTGGCACTAACCTAATAGTGGTAATTGATGGGGACATAATACTGCTTCTGAGAGACACATGAAACCAAAGCTGAGATGGGCTGGCTCAGGAGCACTGGGGGGGAACTAATGCCAGCTTTTTTGATTCCCAAATGGTGCCCGGTGGATGGCTGGGGAGAGGAGTGCTGGGGAGAGATGTGGGGAGTTGGGACGGTGCCCAAGGGCTGCCTGAGCCTGGCAGGGGCCAGAGGCTGAACGCTGGCTATCAGAGGTGCAAGAGATAACTGTGTCCTCAGGCCAGCTCTGTGGTGACCCAAACACCTTTGCATTTATCAGATGTGTTGGCAGGATCAGCACACAAGTTCTGAACTCTCACAGCTTGTCTGAATCTGGAGGCACAGCCTTTTATTTTTTGAACTCCACAGTTGTCCTTCTGGGCAATTTCTGTCACCATCCATTGACAGAAAACTTATATTCCTTACCTAAAAGTTTCTTGGCTGCTTTGCTCACCTACTAGAGCACAAGATTTTCCAGCCACAAAACCTAGGAGAAACTCTGCCAGCACTCACAATGCAATTTGTTTGTTTATAAAAGAAACTGGACTTTTCCAGCCTTGATAAAGGAAAGCCTGAAAATGTGAGCAGCTAGACAGCAAGCTGAGTGTCTGAGCAGGCAAAGAGAGCCCTCTGTTTATCACCCCTGCAGCTTTCCTGGTATTTCAGCTGCTCTGATGACTTGGAAGGTAGAGCCAAACTTTCTGAATGTGTGGGATTAGCAATGCTGCCCGTGAGATATTGTCTCTATGAGAGCTATCCTTTTACATTTAATTTCTAAATTTGCTGGGTTTGTGGTTATTGCATCTTACATCACCGTCTTTATTTCATTTGCTTTATTTCCCTGGGGCTGAGCTTTGCTGGCAAAGTGTCCACCTGCAGGAAAACACAGCAGGAGCCAGGTGCAGGGAGTAACTCTACTGAGCATCTTTCTGCCAGACAGGTGAAGATTATTGCATACCCACCTCCAAGTTTCTAAAACATTACTTAATTCCTACCAGCATCCATAAATCTGGATGCTTCTCTGAACTGTCCAGACTCCTTGACTCAAAAATAGGACTAGAAATATCAGAGGGAAGAGCCTTTCTTATGAGAAACTCTGCACTTCATGTGCTTCTTGTGATCAAAAAGAGGTGAAGGAAAGTGCAATGAGCCTTGGCCATGAGCTTGTCAACAGGGATTGATCCAGGGCTCTTTCAGATTGAATTCCTCTGCTGAATGAGTTCAGGGCTAAAGTAGCCGTGGGTGGAAAGGGCAGTATGGGGATGCTGGGGCTGTTACAGCCTCTCTTGTGCAGGATTATTCCCAGTTAGACTTTGGAAGGGCTTAAACAATGCCCAGTGGTTAATGGGGGGGTTTCAGGTGGTTTCAGGTATGTGCTTTGTGCTGTTCCAGTAGCAGGAAAGGTTTTCATCTCAGAGCAGCAGATGTGATCTTCCCAATTCTACAGTGTGTTGCTGTATTCAGGCAACTTCATTCTAGATGCAAAGCTGTAGGCGTGCAGGAAGTTCTGGGCATCTACTTTTGGCCCTGATTATTTATGTCAGGCTTAAAATTTGAAGTTTTTCTCATGTAGAATTGAAGCATTGTGCAAATATGCCAGTTTACCCATAATTTTCTATGGGAAGTTGAATTGTTTCATTTCAGTGGTCTTGTTTCATTTCAGTGGTGTCCTAAATCTGTTTTTTCATGGCAGTAAATCTGCATATTTTTTGGGTGTTATTGTTATGCTTCATTTCTTTTGATCATTTTTATTATATCATAATTCACATAGCTTCATACTTTGGATTTCATATCACAATGTTTAGGACCATTTCTACTTCATCAGAGTGATAAGTTTTGGAATTATTGAACTTGGTTGATGTAGCTGTGCTGAAACCAGCCAATGTGCAACACCCAATGTAGAAAATACCAGAACTTGTGCTTTTCTGGTTTGTTTTTCATTATTATTCAGGCTTTTTACCTGAACCAGAATAAAGTTCCAGTGGGAAGTAGCAACATTTCCAAAAGAATGGAAATCCCATTTTTTCACTTGGAACCTTACCCACCATTTGTCTGGGTTTCTTCAGGGAAGTTCCCTTTCCATATTAGTTATGTGAAGGAATCCTTAGGATCTCACAACATACTCCTCTTTCCCCACATCTCAACCCAGTCACACGTGGGTGTACGATCACACCATTTCCAAGGTGAAGGACTTGGTGGGTTTTGACAGCACTCTCTTTTTTTATTCTTTTTGCTGTAGCAACTTCATTTTCCATAATTTTACCATCTGGTGCTAAGTAGGTAGAGCATCCTTAGACACATGGAGTTCTCTTGGGCTGTTGATCACCAGGCTGAGACTTCAAAGAATCCACTCAGGGATTTTTTTTTTCCAAAACTCAGATTCTTTGGGCAGTGTCCAGTGCAGCCCTGGGTTGGAACCCACATCTTCGTTAGTGCTGGGGCAACACTTCCATGTGTAACCAAATCAAATTCTGAATCCTTTCAGATTTCTGGGCAGACTTAAAAATGTGAAGTTGTCAGAGCTTTTTTGATTTTTATATTAGCAACTTGCATGCAAATACATGCAAATAGATGTAAATAGACAGGCACTTTCTGCAGCCCAGGTTATTAAAGGAGCTGCTGCTCATAAGAGGATTTTCATAATAAGGCTAAGGATCCCACAACATCTATTAAAACACAGTTACTGTAAATTACACTAAATACGGGGTTGTTATCCTTGACAGAGCTTTGCAAAGGGAAGGAGCAGGGAATGAAGCTGTTTCTCCCACATCATCTTCTGTCTTGTTTCCAGTTCTGGCAGTAGCTGATAGGGCAGCGCGGTGCAGAGGAGACAACTGTTCCTGTGGCTGAGATATCCCCAGGGATGGGTCCAGCCTCAGGGGAAGAAGTAAACCCCACACCGCTGGCTGGTTTCCCCAGAAACACTCAGAGGAGTTTGTGTCCTGCTGGGAGGTCTGGTGGCTTATTGGGTGGTAGCCCCAGGAGAAGGGGCAAGGGGGTGGTTTCAGCTGTGCCCAAGCCACCCTGTCATCACAGCATTGCCTGGTCTCACCTGCCCTGGTCCTTTCTAAGCAGGTACATCTACTGCAAACCCCAGCACACAGTCACCTTGTGTCTTATACCTCTCTTTCTCTGTCCTCTGCCTTCCCATGCATGTCCTCTTCCCTTCCCATCTGAGTGCATGTCTGGGGATTGCCCACACACTGCTCATACTTAGACAAGGAAGCAGATCCCTTGGCAGACCAGAAAACCCTTTCCCAGACTGTGACTGCCTGTTGCTCTGCACTGGGACCAGAGACACACTGGCTCTAGCCTGGATCCTCCCAGCATCCACTGGAGTGAGCAAGTAGGGAGCCAAGATTATTGTTTTCCACCCTGTGGGTAATAATCTACCCAGAATGGGATGACATTGTCCTGTCAGGGTTTCAGGAATGGTGTGGTCAGCAGGACCAGGGCAATGACTATCCCCTTGGACTGGGCACTGATGGGGCCATCCCTCAAGTGCTGTGTTCAGGTTTAGGGCCCTCACTAGCAGGAGGACATTGAGGGGCTGGAACAGGTCCAGAGAAGGGCAGTGAAGTAAGGAAGGGTCTGGAGCACAAGTTTGATGGGGAGAGGCTGAAGGAACTGGGACTGTCCAGCCTGGAGGAGACTCAGGGGAGACCCATTGCTCTCTAGAACTACTTGGAAGGAGGGTGTAGTGAGGCAGGGGTGATTCTTTCTCCCAGCTACTGATAGGGAAATGGTCTCAAGTTGTGTCAGGGGGATGTTTAGATTGGATATTAGGAAAACTATCTTCCCTGAAACAGTGGTCAGGCATTGGACCAGGCTACCCAGAGAGGTGGAGGGCACCATCACTGGAGGGGTTCAAAAAACACATAGACGTGGCACTCCAGGATGTGTTTTAGTTGATATAGTAGTGGTGGACAGATGGTTGGACTTGATGATCTTAGAGGTCTTTTCCATACTTAAAGATCTGATGATTCAGGCTCCTCCTGGAAGCACTGGATCCCTTTCTCCTGTTTACACCCCCATGAACAGCCACATGCAAACCCCTCCACCCACCGACACGTGCAGTCCTTCAGCTGCGGGGCTGAGCACGTCACAACTTGTGCCTGCAGTTACACAGAGCAGAGCCTGCAAAACAACAACTTTAACCAAACCACGGTTTGTTCATCCCTGTGACATGCAGACAAAGCAGGGAGACCTCACACACATTTTTTTCCCTTGGCCAGGTTTAACCTAATTGCAGCTTGATGGGTCCGGTTCGTTCCACCTCCCTGAGCCATGAGCAACAGCTTGTGTTTCACGCAACATTGGCTTTTCCTCCCTTGAATAACATCTTCCCAGTCTGTCAGATCTCTCACTAATGTACCGTGGGCAGCTTCTCTCTCCAGCCGGCCTCTTACCCCCCATTGCCTTTTTTTCTAGGGGCTACACACTGCATGGGGGAGAAATAGCCTTTGATGTGAAGAACGGGTAGGACACCGTGGTCCAGGTAGAGCTGGCCCTAAATCCTCCCCTCCTCATCCATCCAACAGTTGCTCTTAGTGCTCCTTTGATGCTGTGTACCGGAGGCTGTTTCATCTGCATCTGTTTTACCTTTTTTTGCTAATTCTTTAGGAAATGTTTTGTAACTTCCTGGGATTTAACTCTGACCAGTCTGACAGGAACTGTTATGAAACCCAAGTAGGAAATCAGGTCATTGGGGATAAAAATGAAAGCATGTCCCCAGTTTGCAGTTGCTGCAAATAGCTGGGAGCTCCCTGGGGTGTGCAGAGCAATCCAGGCATCTTACAGAGAGAGTGAAAGTGGGGAGTTCACCACCCCGGGCTGCTTCGTGGTCACAGGGAGGAAAGGGATGTCTCCAGAGGGTGATTCAGAGCGCTTGCTTTGAGATCCTCCTCTGAATTGACCTCAGAGCAGGGACTGAGCTGTTGTGGTAGGTTCCTACAGCTGGCTGAGGGCCTGTGTAGATGCTGTCCTGCCCAATGAACCGCAAAGAGAAGCTTCTCTAAAGTGTCTTGCGCATGTGGACATAGCTCTTGCATCAAACCAAGACCTCCAAAAACCCCATCTTCCCATAGCAAAGTGGGGGAACCACATACACTACATCCTCACTGTCCCCTGGAGTGGCAGAGGTCTGAAGCTCAAACTTCTGAGACAGAGGAAGAAAGAGAGACTCTTTTCTTAACTGGCATCCCTATTAAATTACCTGTTTCCTAAAGAGCTCTAGTGTTGGGGCTTAGGTGAGGATAGGGACATGAGGTGACAGCAGAGATGAGTCTGGGAGGAGACAGGAAGGAGAGGAGGATGACTTTAAGTGACACTTAGTTTATTAGCTCTTATTACTAGGAGACTTTGTAAAGAGGAAGGTGAAGTGGAGCACACTTGGTCGGCTTCTTCCGCCCTGGGCCAGAGCCAGAGCAACACCCCACGTGTGTCTCTGGCCAAGCCCCAGACACAGCCCTCACCCGGGGGGACTGGCGGGGGTCCAATGCTGCTCCTCACCTCTTACAGCCCAGTTTGGATGGCAGATGGGATCTTGTCTGGCCTTCATCAGTGCTCTGCCTTCCTCACACCTTTACAAGACACATTGGATCCTGACAGGATGAAGACGTCAGCCCTGGTCTCCCTGCTGCTCTCGGCGGGAGGCACAGCAGAACCGTATGTTGAGATACCGACTCATTGCTGCGTGAGTGAGTGTCAGGGAGCTCGCACGTCTCGACCTGGGTGAGGTATCCAACGGCAGGGCAAGATGTTGCAGTGATACCCAACTGCCAGAGGAACTTACTACAGACTTGTGTGGGCACAGCTGGAGCGGCAGGAGCCATGCTTATCCGCTTAGCTCGCGGTGGTGCTGGGGCAGCATCTTGTTCTTCCCAGGCACTTCCAGCACTTTGGTCCTTTGGCACATCATTAACATCATTAATGGGAGCTGTTAACGGGCTATTGCCCATCGGGCTGTGAGACTTGGACTCAGGCTCTGCCCTAGGCTCCCTGTGTGGAAACACAGCACAACTACACAGTACCTGCCTTGCTGCGGCAGATGTCTTCTCCTCCACAGCTATCCAATCTGTTCTGCGAATACACACTGATCCCTGCAATGCCCTACCAGGCACTGTAAGAAGATTTTAAGAGACGGTCTGGTCCAGTTGCCTTGGAGTGGGGTGTTGTGCCTGTGCCGCAGAGCTGCCGTGGCACCAGGATTGCTTGGCAGGTCCTGTCTGCTATCAGCATCAGCAGGCTGCTGGTATGGCCACGTGGCTAATGGTTTATTCATGCCCACTGGCAAGAAGGGCTCTTCTGTCCTTCAGTGCAATAGCACAATGGATTAGAGAGTGACAGGGAGGTTTCCAAGACCCCACATGCTCAAGGAGCAGTCAGAAGAATTTGCATGCTGGCTTTGTGCTCGCAAGGGAAGTCATCTCCTCTAGAGCAACTTGACAGGCCATGTTCCAGCACGATTGGCAATAAGGTGACCTCCCACCTCAACTTGCTCTGGAGGCACAATAGGAAGAGCCACTTGTCTGGCACCTTTCCCCTGTAGTTTAAAGAACAGCTGTTAATGAAAGGGAGCTTTAACAGACTGCTGAAAGAGATCTGTAAATTGAAGGAGCATCTGCTTAGGAAATTGTTGGATCACAGTCAGGCCCAGAAGCAGCCATACGGCTGGGAGGCTGGGTTTACTGGCTGAGCCAGAACCTGTGATAACGGGGCAGCTGCCAAGGAGATTTATTGATCTGATCCCCTTCCATGCAGGGTCAGGAAACAGAAGAGTTTTACTCCCTCCCCTCAAAATACTGTGGGTTTTTCCATAAAGAACATCAAGCACTGAAAAACGTTCAGTCAAAACTTCAAATATTTCCATTTAGAAATGCCATTTCAGTGTCCTGGGGCACTCTCAGTTTCTCATCTTCCCTCCTAGACTTCTGAGACTAGCCACTGCACTCTATCCTGGGCATCCTGGAATGTTCTTAAAGACTTAGCATGGAGTTCACATAATTTACCTTTAGCTATCTGCAAGTTAGCTGTTATATTTGGTCATTTCAGACTTTCCCCCAGAGTTGAAGGAAACAAGGGGGCAGCTCTGTGAGTTTTTCATCCCATGTATGCTGGATAACTACCTGAGGATGGAAGAAATCTCCCTTTGGAGATGCTTTCATCTGATGGTCAGCATTTAGCTCCTTGACCCTAAGGTAAATGTTTGTGTAAGTCCAGGAAGTTTCAACCTGGGCAGATAAATCTGAGGAATTATCCCCATGGAGTAGAAGAAAGGGATGGGATTCTCCCAGTCCCATAAGGTACCACTGTGGTGATCAGAAGCAAAACCATGTGTTTTGATGCCTCTGTGTAGGTCAACATTACAGCTGGGTCCCATGCCCTTACATAAATGTCCCTGCAGCCATCTCATAGACTACCTATTCAACAGGAAAGATGTAGTACTAAGTTTGAAAGCGTGTCAATTCATATGTGTTGTGTACAAGCAGTAGGTGAATGTGATGTAGCTGATATTAGAAGTAGCTAAATTCTGTTTATAAATGTTTGCCCTTGAGTCTTCCGCTAGTAACAGAGTCATCAGCCTCTGTACCTTTTTAAACAGCACAGGATTCAAAGACATACACTGGCTCAACATGATTACCTGGACTTCCATTCCTCTTCTTTAATCACTAGCCCTTACTCCCAGGGGCTATTTGTAATTCACAGTTAGAGTTTATGCACTTTCTTTGAACAAAGAAATTTGATTTTTTTTTCTTTTAGTTTCCTTTTAAATCCTGACATGTTAAAAAAACCCAACAAACCACCAACAAACCCAACATACACACACACACCCCAGACTAAAAACCTCCAATGCTTTCACAAGAAGCTGAAATTTCTCATGGAAAAGGAGATACTTCTGGCAGGCTGAACAGACTAATCATATAAAAGCTGAAGGGAAAATAAATCTTTGACCTGTTTCTGTAATTATTGTTAATTCATTGTTGTTGTTATCATCATTGTCCGAGCCAGTGCTCCGTTGCAGCAGACACCTCCCAACTACAGAGCATCCTCAAAAGTAAAATAATTCAATGCATTGTACTGCCTTCAGCAGCAAAATTAGACAAACCTTTCTTTTTTTTTTACCTTTTTTTTTAATTCAAGCACTTGAGTGCATACCAGCGTTTCTATTTCCAGTGAAAAAATGTTCTCAACTAAAAAAGATTACAGTTGGAGAAGACATCAGAAAAACAAATGCCTTTCCTGTTTCTCCAAACCTGCCAATTAAGCGTGCTTTTTTGAAATCAACTATTTCTGAATGCATTTACTGAAAAATACCCAACTCTGAATTCAAACTGTGACACAAACCCAAGCGATGAGGCTGGCTTTGCCAACCTGCTCACCTCCCTTCCCAAAGTATCGTCTCAGCTCTGGCAGAGTTTCAAGTGCAGCTCTGTGACGTTTCCAAAAAGTTTAAAATGTTGTTTTCAAAAGAAAGCAGATTTTTCAAACTCCATTCCCTGTTAATTCCGGCAGGTCAAGGTTTGGATTTAATTCAGCTGTGATTACACTGCTGATTTAAGGTGCTGGGAGGAAATTTCAACTTTATACCACCCAGAAGCATCAAGTGAACCATCTGGCCTACCTAAAGTACCTCTCCTAAGAGGAGATGAATTGCTCTCAGAACTGCCTGATTCTCTCTGTTGCCTATATATGGGTAGCATGGCTCAACTCTGGTTTAGGTAAACAAATTAGGACCAATAAATCTCACCTTTCATGGTGCTAACTCAACCCTCTGGCTGAGGACACTTCTGCTCTACTCAGTCTTGGTACCAGGTTGGTGGGTGCCTTTGGGGAAATTCATCACTTCTTTCTATCTCTTGTCCTTTCTGCTGCTCATCTCTCCTGTTACAGCCTCCCTGGGCTCTGTGGCTATGGGTATGGGTTGGGACTCTTCATAAAGCATCCATAGGTATAGCAAAAAGCTGAAAAACACACCCCAAATTGTTTCAACTAGCAGCAATCCAAGCATTTTTGTCCTTGCCAGTGGCTGTTGCTCAGGATGCAGGCTGCAGTGGGATGGGCCTGGATAACCCACACACAGGTTCTGCTTTACCTCCAAGGTACCTGAATGACTCCCAAGGGCACCCTGAAGTGTTGGTCTTGGTATCTACATTGAAATATTGAGGCTGGCTTCCTTCCATGTAAAGATGTGATATATTATTACAGTTGCAGAGAAGAGATCCACATATATAAAGTATTACTCACAAGGTTGTCTGCAAGTCGTAGGGGAGGCTGGTGTCATTTTGCCAGTAAAATGGGGCTCTTCGGTGCAGAGGACAAACTCCACAGAGTAAATTCTGAGTAGGGTGCAGCATCTTCAAAGGAGGGCCACAAAGATGATTAGAGGGCTGGAGCACCTGCCCTACAAAGAGAGGCTGAGGGAGCTGGGCTGGGTCAGCCTAGAGAAGAGGCTAGGCTGAAGGGAGACCTCATTGCAGCCTGCCAGTCCCTGAAGGGAGCTTATAAGCAGGAGGGGATTTAACTTTTTAAAAGGGCAGATAATGGCAGGACAAGGGGGAATGGATTAAGATTAAAGGAAGGAAGGTTTAGATTAGATATTAGGGGGAAGTTTTTTTACAGAAAGAGTGGTGAGGTGCTGGAACAGGCTGCCCAGAGCGGGGAAGGATGCCCCGTCCCCGGGGGGGTTCAAGGCCAGGTTGGATGGGGCCCTGGGCCAACCTTGTGTAGATCCAGGCCTGAGGTTGGTGGCCCTGCCTGTGGCAGGGGGGTTGGAGCTCTATGATCCTTGGGGTCCCTTCCAACCCATGCCATTCTATGATTCTATGATTCTATGATCACTGCAGCACCTTCAGATCTGGTCCTGGAGTCGTGCTGGAGCATTGAGGTTAAGTTCTCTTCTCCAACAGGGAAAAATATTTTTAATTGCTATGTCACATAAGGCTGCTTGGCCTTTGATGGCTTCTCTGAAGGATGGGATTCAGTGGCTTCAGCAATGGAATACGTATCTAAATACAAATGATACATTTCAGTTTGTAATTGTGCATTAATTAAGGTAGCCAAGCAATGCCCACATTTTGTCAGCGACTAGAAAATATAACAACCCTCTCAGGTAATGAGTTTCACTCACATGTACAGCAGTTCTCTGAAATAATGAGCTTTGGAAACAATCTGTAGGTGCTGACTAGATATTGATGTTATGAACTCGGTGACCCTGTTCCAGGCAGGTCATGTTTTTCACACAGCATCTTCCCTTCGGGTGCAGGCTTCCTCTCATCAGGGTAGTAATTCAAACGCTGCAGTACACCAACACGAACAGAGACATCCTGCTTTGCTGTCGTGCTGTATAGCCAGGACCAGAACCTTCTCCCTGAGCTCTCAGCGTTGTGAGTGTTTTGCAGGATAAATCACAGGTTGGTTCTTAACCCCTCCCTCCCTCCCTGTGAGTTTTCACTGTTCAGATTAAACTCAATCATTGAGTGAAGCTAGAATTTAGTGAGGTTCCTGCTGTGTTGCAAGGTGGGATCACACTTATGCACTTCTTTTGGGGACTTGGAAAAGGATGCTTCAGATCAAAGTGGATCCAGGTCACTGTGGCTCCTCTTCCTGCAGCCAGCTAAGTGTGTGCCTGATACAGAGGGACTTTTGCTTTCTATGTCAATCCCTCAGTAACCTCAGCTCTTTTGGCTATGTTATTCTGAAGGCTATTTCCTGCCTGTTTTGCTTAACAGTGTGTGGTCCAGGAGAAGTCGGTTTTGCCCATTTCCCACCACATTTCAACAAAAGCAACTCTTAAGAGCCACCCTAAGAAACCTTTAGGAGGTGAAAATGTCCACTGGAATCACCAAGAGTGATTTGATATTTTCCCCTAAGAGGAAATTCAAATCAAGATGCTTCAGAGTCAGACACATCACCTGCCTCACAGCTAAAATAAAGTCAGCTGAGGAGTTTAGTAACCTGTGGTATCTGTGCCTGATTTGCTTTGATTTACTGCAAGTAGCTGCTGGCAGGAACACAGCCTTTGCTGCCATCTTTCCTGGAGTGAACTGATGCTGCTGTATGTGTGCAAAAGGAAAAGAGCATTTAAGCTTTGGTTTGCATGACCTTGGGAGGATGGATGACTCTTTGATCATTTGTGAGCAGGGTTTCACCCAGAGTTGTCCTCGCTTCTTCCATCAGATGGAGGAAGTGTTTGAATGTGCTCCATGTGGATCAATGAGCAGACAGGAAAGGAAAAGGTCGGGAAGGGAGAGGGAGGCCTCCCTGGGATAGTGCTGAGCCTTGGCAAGCAAGAGGGGGAAATGAAAAATGTCACTCTCAGCAGCCAGCAGCAGGGCTCAAACCCAGGGATTCCTGTAATGGGATTACACGAGGCAGGAGCAGATGGACCTTCCTGGAAAACAAAGCCATGCAACCAACACCGAGCCTCTGCGTGCTCCCTCGGAGAGGAGATGCAAGCTGAAGAGAGAGTCAGGGCTCTAATGTAATGTACAGCAGCAGCTGGAACAAATTCAGGGCTCCTGACCCAGCGCCCAGCAGTGAGCAAGCAATATTTTTAGAGGGGCCTCTCTAACTTGTTCCCACTATGTGTGTGTACCAGAGATAAGAGGGAGTGAGACTCAGATCCGTTTATTTAACTATGTAAATAACTCAGTTGACAGCTAAAATTACAAGCTGCTGGTAAAAGCCTTGCCTTGCGTGTTGAGCCACCACAGACCCATCTCTATCTGCCTTCCTACTGTGCACAGAACAAACTGAAATAAAGTGAGAGCTAGAGTCCCACTGTCCTTCCTTACAAATGCCCACCTTCACTGCAGAGACAGGACTTGATTACAAATACTCTCAAAAGATAACATATACTTTAATTATATTTTTTTTCTTCCCTTTCCCTCACAACTAATCCACAGAGGCACCCTCAGCTTGGATAAGCTGCCTGTTGCTGCCTCTGTAGCGTGCTCTCTCTCTCTCTTTTTCAGGAGACAAAATAAACTCTTCCCAGCAACATTACAGAGGATTATGTTAATATAGAGATTTAGAGAATGTATTCCCAGCTGCTGCAAGCAGAAAGAAACTGCTGATTTGGTACGGTAGGAGCTGGTGTTGACCAGTTTAAGACCTAGTTTGTGGGGGTTTCCATCTGTGCAAAGCCAGTCTAATAGGACATCACCACCACTGACTCCCCAGTACGTCCAAGGGCTGGTGTTACCATGTCCACCGTATGTGGCACGAGGGTCAAAATTTATTGGAGGGAAATACCTGGGTTTTTATCTAAAGGACAAAAGTACAAAAGGACAAAAGTACAACTTTTATTCTGATTTCCATCAGTTTTCAGTTGGTTTAATTTATCATTTTTCAGTTTGTGATAGTTTTTCCCAGCCTTGGAATTCTGTGAAAAGCTGATTAAGACTTAGTCCACATGTCCCAGAGGAGTAACTGATACGTGTGTATATATGTGTATATATGTATATATACATATATGTGTATATATACATATATATGTGTATCAATACACGTATATAGATATACACACACCCCAAAGGATTGCTTAACCTTCTTGTAAAGCACATCAATAATAGACATTTCCCAGTGTCTTTCTGTCCCCCCTGTTAACAAGTTGTTCATTTCTAGAATGAATTTTAATCCACTTTTGTTTGTTTTGACAAAGATGGACAATGATATCTGATTGTTTCCTTCTTCTACAGAAGCCTATTTAGGCAAAACAAATAAAATTCAAATAATTCTGTATTCACACTCTTCACAGGGGAGGGGTACACCCTTCTGCATTAGGCTTCTTGAGAGAAAAAATAAAAGCAATTGTGTTTTTCACCAAAACAATGAACATTTTTGTAATAGTTCATGAGCAAAATGAAAATAAGGAAAAAGGAAAATAAGGCGTTTTCTGACAATGTCTCTGTCTTCATTCATCAGACTTGCCCATCCAAAGATCTTCTCTAACAGCAAAATACTTAGGGCAGAACAAAAGGCAAGCCCTGTTTTGCACACCACCAAACATGGGTTCCTATTCCCAAGCAATGGGACTTTTGTTTGACTAAAGGTGGGAAATGAATGCCAGTCTTGTGGCACTGCCTGTGGTCTGGGCTGAGCCAGCCATCCATTCTCATCCCTCCTGCAAACATCGCTAAATAGGTCATGTCTTCAACAGCCAAAAGTTCATCACTGAACAATGGAAGCAGCAAGTTGAAAGAGGGAATTTAATGAGGAAAGAGGAAGGGGAGAAGGAATTCAGATGAGCGAAGAGAGACAGGAGCAGCTGGTGTGTTACAGCTGTGTGAGAAAAAGTGATTTCTGTCTCAGGAAAAAACCTCAAAATGCTTGGGTATCTTTTCAATGGCAGATTATTTTTTTTCCCCAAAACTTAAAATAAGCAAAAAAAATATCCCCACCCAACCAAAAACCCTGCCTTGCTTTTCACTGAGCTAAAGTCAAGCAAGAGGGAGGAGGAACATGAGAAGAATATGCAGAGATTCAAAATGTTCTGTGATCAGAATTGGAGATATTTAAACCCAAACAACAGCTTTCTGCTAAAATTCTCACTTTGGTTAAAAAGCTGTTCTGTGTTAAATATACACAGAGTAGGAGATAGGGGGATTTTAACTAAAATTATTTTAACCAGTTCAGTATGTTTTCTCGTGCTGGTGTCTTCCATGCTTAAAGAATTTGGAGAAAGATTAAAACAAACTGAAACTCCAAAGAACTCTGAAGAAGAGTTTGGGAACTGATTGTATTTGTTATTGTTTACCTTTATTGTGAAACACCAAGAAACAATCCTGGCTGAAAAACACCTCCAACATATAATGATGCAAAGAACTGATGGAGTCTAGAAAGTCCTCTGTACCTCTGTAATCCAGTAAAAATCATTAGTGAGCGTTTTAACTTGCCCTGCCACAGCTTTAAGTCTCCTAATCATATCAAGTCCTGAGCTTTGCTAGCCACTTTAGAAACGTGATTTATCTTGGCATTAAACTATAGTCATCCTCCTGCTACTCTAATTTTTAAAAAGCACCTCCTATGAACTAATAACAAGAAGCCATTCTTACAGTTCAATTTCCCAGCCATTATTATATTAAGAAATATCATTGCAGTTCAAATGGCTTCAATTTTCTAATCCTGAATAACCTAAAGGATGAGGAGTGACCTTGCTTTATATCAAATCAAATGTGATGCAGTGGCAGAGTTTAAATCCCAGACAGTTGATCAGCCAACTCCAACATCACCACATTTATTAGTGAAACGAATGTCTAAAATTGTCCAATATTTGGTAGTGGGTGAAAAAGTGACTATTACACTTTTCTCAGCAGAGGCCTGAGGGTGGTGCAGGCGGTCCCAAGTTGGGCACATTGAGGTGTGCCATGCCGGGCCCATCCAGATCACCTACCTGGTGCTCCAGGGCATGGGGCAGAGATCCTTCAGCTGCCATCAGACCCTGCTTTGGGACTGGAAGAAACATGAAAATACTGTTGCTGCACCAAGGCGTCACAGCTGACCTGCTGATGTAGCCTAACATGATGCTCCCCCACCCTGTGCTAGCTCTGTTGCTCTTAAGAAGAGCTTGTCTCCTGCCCATGTGAATATGGATAAAGATATGCTCTTAAAAGACCCACACTCTCTCTACAAACCTGATCAGGCCTGTAGTTACCCTTTGTGAGATGCAACACACTGACAGAGAGAGATATCCCACTCTTGGATTGAATTCAATAGCCATGATTCAAGGCAGCAATCAATCCATGAGCTGTGGACACTCCACCCCTTGAGGAAAGTACGAGTGGAGAGAACACACCACCCTTAGGTAGATCTGGGCTGAAGGGGAGAAGAGAAAAATCTCCAGGGAAGCATTGAATAAGAAATGAAGTGTGCCACTAAAAGAGTCTTCAGGTCCACTGAAGTAGCTGGAAGGACCATCAGAAAGCAAAGGGTTTGGATGGGCATGGCCTAGAGTGAGAAAGTGCTCTGATGAGACCCCAAGAAAAATTCCTGGTTGACCCTCCCTGGCATGTGCTCAGACAGGTTGGATTCTCATCAGATGGACATCAGCTGGACTTCATTTATCTATCTGAGATCCCAACAGACTGTTCTTCCAGACAGCAGGAGCCACTGAGGTTCAGTAGCTCCATGTCAGCCCGATGGGCAGAGGTCTGACACACACTCCAGTCTCTATCCATAAGGAGCTGTGTCACCTTTTGTGTTTCACTTGGGCTCTTCCTGTGGCTCCAAAATTTCTGCCTGACATATTTGCATTGCAAATTGTTCAGCCTAGTCTGCATCTTTAAGGAAGCATTCATCCAGCACCTAATCCAGCAGCAACCTCACTATCTTATCATCCACTGTGTATCTCTAAAGTGAGGCCCCAACCTCCACATTTATAGATCTGTAGAGAGGCCCTGATGTAAGCTTCTAGGCAGTAATGGCTCCATAAATCACAGCAACAATAAACTTATTGCCAACAAGATTTTCCTGATATTCAGCCTGACTTCTCTGTTTCTTAATTTAATCCCATAATTCATCAAAAAGCTTCAATGACCTGCCCCAGTTAATCCTAACCCTCCATTGGGTTTAGGGCATACAATTTAGAGAAAGCATCCAGAAAACACATATTCCATTCAACAATATACTTACACTTTTCAAAATACATTTTCATTATGTGTTTGAACAGGAGGGAAGAGATCTAAACTTGGTATTGAAGAACTGAGGCAGGAAGAGTTATTATACAGGGTTCAGCTTGGGGTTCTAAATTGAAAGATCAAGACTTGGACTTGTCCCATCCTGAGCTGAGACTCCTGGCTGCAGATCCAGCCCTACGTGTTCCCTTTGTCCAAAAGATATCGGGATACAAGAGGCACTTTTTGAGGCTAAAAGTGCTTTTTTGCCAGAAGAGCAGATTTATCAAAACAAATATATTTCCCATTTAAAAACCCCTTCTTTTTCTACCATAGAAATATATATTTCCCCAACAATTCCCTGCAAGGGCCAATCATTTCTTCCTGACAATCTTCTTGCCCTACCCCCATGACATCCAAGCAAACCATGCATAGGCACTGTCTTACATTTTCCTTTTCAATTCCCATGAGAATTTGTATTTTTCTTAAAACCCAGAAGAAAATCCCAGAGCATTTCCATCAACAAAATTGGGTTTTGTTCAGGGCATTGCATTAGGCAGAAAAGGAGCAGAAATGGCAAAAACGCTATTACCAGCTTACAAAGAGTGATGAATTACCTATATTTTCCAGATGCTTATTCAAAGTATGCCTGGGTTCTCAAACATTTGCTAGAGGTTTGCTCTCTCCTTATGCATTTCAAGCGTCATGCAATGTTTTACACGTGCAATGAGAGGCAAGGGCAAGACCTGAATGTTTTACTGTAAAAATCACTTAGCCAGGAATTTGATTTCCTTCAATTTTCTGATTTTTTTTTTTCCACTAGGGAGCAACAACCATATTGTAACTGAACTGACAATCATAGTGTCTTACTTAAAATGAAATTGTCAAAATATTGTGTCAGGATTCCTGTATAAAGTGATTTCTTTGGCTGTCACTCATACTTGCCATCCTAAAGAGTCTGGTTAGTATTAACAAAGATATTCAACACATAAATAATCTCAAAAAATAGATGCAGCTAAAGTTAGGAACACCCAGAAATATTAATAGCAGCAATAATCTAACCTTTGAGTAGGTATTTAAAAAAAAAAAAAAGAAAAGAAAGAACATCCAAATTAAAGAATAATGTAAAAACCAAATCTTTGCAAACATGAAATTTCGTATTAACAGTGAGCAAATGCCATTAACTTTGTCCTCAGATACCATCTAATTATATGTTTGTGCTGTGCAAATAATGATAATGATGCAGTACGCTCCAATTTATGCCCATTTTTACAGTATATAATGCCATTACCAGAGCTGTAGCATTTTAGCAAAATGAGATCTTTCATATCTGTATCAGTAACTGAAGAACTGGCCCAATACCTATGATGCAGATTCCAATTAAAGAGATGCTTTCCGTTGGCCTAACCTCAACTTCTGAACTGCTTTCTCAAAGCACTGATCTGGGCAATGATGAGAAGGGGTTGCATGGAAAAAGGACCAAACCCAGCAGCCCAGAGCTTTGTACAGCAACTCCAACTGGTGTTTGTGAGGTCCTAAGTTGTGTGCTCAAGGCTTTGTTAAAAAGCATCACTGGCATGTGCAGCACTCTGCTCCACGCTGGATGATGTCACACTGTGCATTGACTTGTGCTGCCACTCATCCATGTGGTCCAAGGATGAAAACTCAGAGTGGGAAGATATGGAGGCAACACTTGGCCACATGCAACCCATCACAGCTGCTCCATGCCCTTGTCCCATGGAAAGCAATGCCAAGACATGTCAGCAGGGACTGGGGTATCCTTTCTCTTCCCCGTACAGCAGACCTCCCAGGTTACTACACCTACAACTTTCCCATCAGCTGCCAAGCTGTCCTTATTTCGGTCACCTTTCACCTTGGTGGCTGGTGCAATTTTGCTGCCTTCCAGCCAAAGCAGTGTAATAATCGTGCAATGTGATTTAAGTAATAAAGAAATTGCTGTACATGCTGTTTGGTTTCTGGAGAGCTGGGAATAGCAAAGGCTCAAGTTGCAGACAAGTGCATTAATCTTTTCAGCTTTCCTGGAATGAAACATCAGAGGCTTTAACCTATTCTTTATTGCTATTCCAATGCCCTGGATGGTACTTTTAAAAATAAACTCCTGAAAGAAGGCAGGAGGGGAAAGGGGAAGGATCTTGAAAGCTGTTCAATAACATACTGTGCAGTCCTCAACTCTGTGAAAAATAGAGAAAGTAAAAAAATTCTGATTATTTGATTAAGATTCTAGCAATATTCAATATACTTCTGGAATCTCCAGCTACCAGAATCAGAGGTAAAAGACATTTCAGCTTCTTATTTTAAAGAAAAGATAATGGTTTGGACCTGCAGGACTGAAGAACGAGACCAAACAGCACATGAAGGCCAAGAAACCCACTGGAAAGACAGAACTGAACCTCGCTATTGATTTGTAGTTATGAAATCTTATTATTTTTAAAGCACATTACCCCCATGATTTGGGGGCCTGCCTGAAGGATTTTGAAATATCAAGACCAGTGTTTCTCAGAAAACCCTGCCAGGAGAGAAACCTAATATACAATTTTCTTGTTATTTTAGCTGTGTTTACCTCTATTGCTCACCCTGTTAGTACCAATGGAGATCATATAAAATATATTTGTAGGTACATGAAGGGAAAAAAGGATTTCTCTATACAACTTAACCAACTTTGTGAGCTTCTGTCAATTTTACAATCACTAGTGGGATTAAAATTTAAAACTTTCTGTTAGAAAATCCCTGGCTTGAGCTGCCAGCATTCCCAGAGGGCTGCCAGCAGCCAAGCTAATATTAGTTCTGTGTGATCTGGTATGTATGAGCTGGTAGCAGTTCAATTCCTCGGAGTAGGACAAGGTCTATCCTGGTTATTTTTTGGAGAACATAGGTGAAATGTTAGTGCCTGAAGAGAAAGGCTTCCTCCTCAGTGGAGATGTTTGCCAGCAAACCCTTTGGGAACTGTGGCCAGGCAGGAGAGTTTCAGAGCAGGTAGTCATATCACATTTGCAACATTTCCTATTTTTAATGGAAAATGAAAAGATGTGTGTTGGAGGGAGGCAAGAATGAATATTTCTGGCTTGTTAAAATTCCAGTCCTCATCCTTCAAAGGCCTCGGTTACTGATTCAAACATCCATCAATCACTTGGAAGGTGCCGTAGCTGCCTGTAATTGCAGAGATGTGTGTTACAGCAATTGCAGCACCTGGTGCACCTCATACAAGCAGGTGGAAAAAATTGATGATGAGTGAGGGTGTGTTTTTGGTTTTCCAGCATCCTGGAGAGGTTTCGTAGCCGTTTGCTTCCAGCAGGTCTCAGAGACTGTGTTCTGGGGTGCTGTGCTGATACCTAAGAAGATCCTGAGTGGGATTATCTGCTCCAATCTGAGTAAAATGCTACCTGCTGTTCCCTTGTTACCAGCTCAATGGTTGTCTTAGAGAAGGATTGCAAGGAACAGAAAGGGAGTTTGCAACAGAACTGGAGGCTAAAGCCCAAATTTTTTTCACATTTTCCTCAGGAAAGGAAGCCAAGAGCAGAGAAGAAGGGCTGGGACAAGCCATGGTATTTACATTCTTAAAGAGGTCTCCAACTTCTGGAATTTGTTTCCCCCTGGCTGAGTGTTTGCTCCTAATCCATGAAATGCAAAATCATGTGGGTCTACTCGGGTACCACTCAATGCTGACTCAGTGGCAGGAGGAGTTCAGAACTAAACAGAAGGAGGACTTGCAGTGTAGGAATCCTCTGATAATGTCAGAGGCCTCCACGGCGTGTTTGTTCCCCATGAAGTTCAAAGGCAGGTTTTATTTGGGTCTGCAGGAGTCAGCTTTGCTGTCAAACAGTGGGAGGTCCAGTCTGAACAAGTCATACCCCTTGTTCAGTATAGATGGTACCTACAGAGGGCAACTTACCATATCCTAAACTTAGCATTTGAGTTGAGTAGGATAAAGTAGCTGCCTTCTGGAACTGCTTTTTCTCTAATGAACATTAGACATGTGGACATAGGAACATTCAGACAGCACTTGTAGTTCTTCAGCACACCCATGGGTGCAGCTCCTGCAGGCTTCTTACGATGAAGTACATGTTTAAGTCTTTCAACACTGGGCTGAAAAGAGTTAAATGAGTTAAATCTTTGTTTTCACCATCTCCCAAGTGAAGTTAAAGGTACTTTGGATGCTTGTTGTAATGGAGAATGATTATGGGAAGCAAAATTTGCAATGGAATTATGGTAATTGTATCTTCTGTTCCAACAGGTATTTTGAGGAAGCCAACGTTTGAGATAATTAGTGTTATTTTGAGCAAATAGCTGAGAGGATACAGGAGGAAGCAAGATGATTCCCCTACAGGGATGTATTAGCTGACACATTATGGGTTTGACTGAACCCACTGGAAAGGTCCCCTTCAGAAGATGGAGTGAGTGGGAGTGTGAGAGCCTCTGCCAGGTGGGGAAAGGGGAGGGTGCATCCACCAATTCAGGTTCTTGATTTAACCAACATCTACTGCAGTGTGTTTTCTTTCTCCCCAAATTCAAAGCTGCTCAGTCTGACATTTTAACTGCCTCAGGCCTTCTCCATCTCAGGCTCTTGTTCACATGTTCAACTGGAACAATTACATACAATAGAAAGAGCATTTTTACTGCCCTTCCAGTGTGGAGAATAAAAGAGACAGACTGAAAATAAAGGCAAAATAAAAGAAAAGGATTATTTTAATCTCTGAATCTCTAGTGAGGTTTGAATTGTGTGTTCAATAAGACTCCAGTCTGAACAAATCCTGCTCTTCCGACATGATGCTGCCTTTCTCTGTAGTATTTCACACTTCAGTTCTGTAACCTTGACTTTGATGAGGGTAGAAGTGCCCATGTGAACCACATGGCTCGGATGAGCCAATGGAAGCAAGGACCCAGCTTGTCCAGGAGACTTTGTATTCACAAAAGGTGAAATTCAGCTTCACACAGAGAACAAATGAACTTGAGTTAGACTCAAGCTGACACATCCCTGAAAGCTGTTGAGCCATGACAGGTCAAGACATTATGTTTCATCAGCACAGGAGCTCTAAGCACTCCCAAGAACTCCTGGCTTAGCTAAATTTCATGGAGCTAGCACATTTCCTTTGCAACAGGATGGGCAAAGTACATCCAAACAGCTCATTAAGGCATCCGTCCTGGTAGCTGGGAACCCAGTGAGCCATGGGAACATGAGGACTTTGATTCGTAGCCTCCATGCCTTCTGCAAGGAAGGGCAGGGAATGTCAGCCAATCCCTTCCTATATAAAATGGTGAGGAAAACAGTCCAGAAGTCATGCTCTGACTATGGTTTGAGCTTCCTGTCTGGCAGCATCAAGGGAAAAAGGCTTAGTCACTCTCTTTATTAAAGGTAGAAGATAAACAAATGGGCAGGAAGCACATGTGGGAACATGAACCATGCAACATTTGGCATCAGAAACGGATTTTCTGGGTTGAAGCACTGTCAAGTATCACCAGGAATATTTGTGACTCTTTCATACACACCCAGAAAAAAATCCCAAAGAATCTCTCCCTGAGCCTTCCAGATTTTGGAAAGATTGTTTCCAAGCATTGCTTTAATCTAGCATAGAGAACCTGACCCTCTTGTCTAAGTACCAGAGAGCTTCTGGAGTTCCATCAGTTTCCTTCAGTTAGGAAACCAGCTCCTTTGTGTTCATTCACAGTGGTGAGGTCGAGGGAGCTGGCATTGACAGGAGGTCTCCTACAGACTTCACGGGTCTTGCACACCCTACCTTGTTCTATAAGGAGTTTGGGCAAGCAGGATCTGAGGGGCTGAGTCAGTCTGCAGCTGGAGAACCACCATCTGTGCAAAACTGGTGGTTGCTACCCCATGTGAAATTTTCACTTCAAGTATCTTCCCCAGCTTTCTCAGAAGCTTGGTGACTGAAGTCCTCCAGGGTGTCCACCTCCAAGAGCTCTGTCATGCCTAGAAGAGCCAAAACCTTGGCTCCTTCTATAGTCCACTGAGTTGGAATGAGAGCTCACAGATCTCTGCACCCTGTGGGTGGGTTAATGTCTTCTGGAGGTACTCTTCTCTCCACGTGCTCATGGTGAGAAAGATGGAGACTGGGCACCTCATTTAGATTCTGCAGTGAAATATATAAATTTACATGACATGAATCTGGGCAGAACTGCAAAACCTCAGTCCCTGAGAGGGAAGGCCAGTGGATTTACAGGAATTTCTAGTTGTGATCAAAAGCTGTACTGAAATGCCTGAAAATCCTGGAAAAGTCATGTCCTTGCACTCTGTTTTCATGGCTGCAGACAGAAGAAATAGGGGTTGAGCAGAAAGGAACCACATCTACCTTAAAAGTAAAGAGAAGACCTTCAAAACCCAGGACAGCCTTTCATTCCCTGGCATGTGCCACTGTAGTTAATGACACATCAATTGGCTGAAGCTCACCAAGAGAGAGATACATCTTTTAAGTCAAATATTTGTCATGCCTATGAGAAATTAATTGCTAGTTTTACATAATTAACTTCCTAGCAGTCTGCATCTCTAAAAACAAAATGACCTGAGGGACAGTAGCAAATTCTACATTTTTAAGTAAATAAGTGATTTCAGTTAAAGAGATCAATGAGATTAAATGATTCTTTAAGGACCTATTTTGCAGATTTTTGAGGAACACTTGCTGGAAAAACCCAAGCAATTAGAACTTTTTTTTTCCCAGTTTGGGAATGGATGCTAGGAAATGCTTAAAGCTCTATGGAACCCCCCTCCACAACCACCACTGGGTCCTACAGAGCACTATGCCATTTCTTCCCCTCATGCATGGGACAAGAGGAAGGTGTTGAGGAGTAGGAGCCAACTTGCACTGTGGAGTCTTTCTTACTCCCTGTGAGAGGTCAGGGGAGGCACAGGTAAAGGCAAAGCTGGGGAAAATCGTAGAATCCCTAGAATCTTGTGAGTTGGAAGGGACTCAGGAGGATCATGAGTCTACCTTCCAGCTCCATACAAGAGCATCCAAGTCAGAGCATGGGACTGAGGGCATGATTCAGCTGCTTCTTGCCCTCAGCCCAGCTTGGGGCTGTGCCCCTTCCCTGGGGAGCCTGTGCCAGTGCCTGACCCCCCTCTCAGTACAGAACCTCTTCCTAACACCCAGCCTAAACCTACCCTGGTGCAGCTTCACACCGTTCCCTTGGGTTCCATCCCTGGTCCCCAGTGAGACATCATCACCTGCCCCTTTGCTCCCCTCATCAGGAAGCCACAGATCCCATGAGGTCTCCCCTCAGCATCCTCTTCTCCAGGCTGAACAAGCCCAGGGACTTCAGCCTCTCCTCACAAGGCCTACTCACAAGCCTCTCCTCACGAGACTCACAAGGGCATGTAGCAGTACAACAAGGGGTTGAGGGTCTAAACTAGAGAAGGGGAGATTTAGGTTGGATATTAGGAAAAATTTCTTCAGTATGAGTGGGAGATCACTGGAACAGGTTGTCCAGAGATGTGGTAGAACCACCATCCCTGGAGACATTCAAGGTCAGGCTTGATGAGGCTTTGAGCAACCTGATCTAGTTAAAGGTGTGTCTGGTCACTGCAAGGGGTTGGACTAGATGGCCTTTAAAGGTTCATTCCAACCTAACACATCCTAATGAGTCTATGATTCTCTGACTTCCCCTCCAGACCCTTCATCATCCTCTTTGCCCTCCTCTGGACACTCACCAATAGTTTCATGCCCCTCTTGTACCATGGTGCCCAAAACTGCACACAGTACTCAAAATGGGGGAAGAAGGACCAGGAATGGAAATAGCCAAGCTTTCCAACTGGCATATGAGCTTCACTCTGTGTGTGTGTGCTGTGATATTCTCTGCCAGCTCATCAGTAGAGGTTGAGGATTTACTGGTTTAGCCCGCAGGAGTTAGAGGAATAACTCCATTACCTGGCAGCAGCAGTACTGCCTGTGGGAACGAGCTGCAGTGCAGGGGACAGGCCTGGGTTTGCAGCACGAAGATAAACAGGAATAATAAAGGAATTTTCATGTGGTGTGCTCAGATGTGTTTCCAGAAGTATAGACTGAGTTTGTATGGAGCCACTTTTTACAGCCATGGAGCCTGTTTGGTAGGCATGAAAACTTCTGGTCTGCACTCAGTTTTTTATGCTTCTAAGTATAATTGATACTTTCATGATTATAGTCATTACTTTTTGTCTGTTGTGGCCATAATCACATATAAACACTAATGCACATGCGTGTGCATACACACACACACAAACATGTATAGACAATATAGAATCACAGAATCACAGGGGTTGGAAAGGACCTCCAGAGCTCATCAAGTCCAACCCCCTGCCAAAGCACCTCCCCAGCTCATTGCACAGGTAGGCATCCAGATGGGTCTGGAATCTCTCCAGAGGAGACTCCACACCCCCTGGGCAGCCTGTCCTAGGGCTCCCTCACCCTCACTGGGGAAAAGTTCTTCCCCATGTTGGTGCAGAACTTCCTATGCTCTGACTTGCAGCCATTGCCCCTTGTCCTGTCCCCACAGACACTGAGAAGGGGCTGGCCATTTCCCCCTGCATCCCATCCTTAAGGTATTTATAAACATTAATAAGGTCCCCCCCTAGTCTTCTCTAAGCTGAACAGTCCTAGCTTACTCACACACACACAAAGAGCTTGAAACGTCGTGGCAGAGATCCTGAAACTGTGCAAGCACTGAGTGTAAGTGCTGTAGTTCAGCCTCTCTCCTGCTGAATATATTCTAAAACATATATTTTTTAAATGTAGCTACAGTTCTGCAAAGAAGACTATGGTGTGACTACGGTGTAGCAATTCCCAACAGAACTTCCCCGTCTCTATCTTTAAATCACATCAGCTGACTTTAAAGGCAGTTTGGCTTTTAGCCCTGCAGAACTGAACCTGGCAGAAAGTTAGGGAGAAGAAATCCCACCGTGCTGCTGTCTAAATTTTATATAGCACAGGAATTTTCCGAAGTGTCTAAGGAAGTTAGGAACTAGACTTTGCAAAATCTCTTGGAAGGCTCCCTTATAAGACACTGTCTACTGGCAAAGAAGCCTAGAGCATAAAAAACAGAGCTTGGATTTTTTACAACTCATGAAGAAGAGTTTGTAGACCTAGAAATTAACGGGAAAAACCACGTTCTGACCTTAAAAAGCAGTGCATGGTTCCAAAATCTTAGAAAGAAAATTAATAGAAGGCCTAGGATGCCAAGTTTACGGTCACTTGTTTCGGCTGTGTGCCTAAATTTGAAAAAGATATGTTCCAAGAATATCCTTTAATTAACTGCCTAAAGAGCTCAGAACTAACAAACACGAAAAAATCATTTTCTCAAAGCCTTGTAGCCATTCCTTTTATCTGTCCTGTTAAACATCAACATCTGTTTGCAGAGTTACAAGACCTCTCCCTCTCCTCAGACATGGTCCCTTCTACATTCACTGCAATACATGCACACACACACACATGCACACACTACCTGCAATTCCCAATTTTCTCAGTCAATCCCTATTTCCAGTGAAGCTCCTCCTTTCCTCTTAAATTCCATCTTTTATTTCATGGGATCAACTGGTAGATGTCTGCTCCCAGGTTTAGTCTGGCCTTCCTCCAGCAAGCAAGAGGATTAATAACTGGAATGGAGATGTATCTCTGCTGCTTATGTAGTAAAGAATAAAACAAAAACTAATGGTTATTTTCAGATAGCTTGACAGTGATTAATTGCTGTTCCAGCAGACGCTCCAAATAAAATATGCTTCAGCATCCCTGATTTATGCTGGGTGCAGAGAGACTATGAGGAAACACATTGCAAGGACTGGGAGGGGGGTGGCACCTACCTGTAGCTGGTGCAGAGAGCCAGAGGGATAAACCACCACCATCCAAAATGAATGTGATAAGCACAAATGACTGACTGGTTTATCAGGAGTGGGGGCAGAGGGGATGGCAAGGGGCTGTGGGAGAGGCAGAAGGTCTCAGGCCAGTTGATGGGATTGTAAAAGATGTGAGCAGGGAGAAGGAAGGCAAGGAGGACATGGGGGGAGGGTTTTACGATGGCATCAGTCGTGTAATAACACCATGGGCTTTTATGTTTGCAGATGGGAAGAGATAACGACCTGGTTTATGAACGGGAGAATCAGTCAGACATTGCCACTGCCGTATTGAGACTGTGGACTGTTTGCTTGATATAGTGTATGATTAAGCGACAAGACAGGGATATCTAGAAACCATCATCGAGGCGACTAACCATCCATCTTTCTGACTGGTGTGAGAAGCAAATTAAAAAGCCCAAGTTTGTTACTGCTTTGCGCATGCGTGAGGTTTTGCAAAAGCTCTCAAGCTGGTGGTCTGCTGGGGGAACTGGCCAGCCCCTTTTCAGTGTCTGTGGGGACAGGACAAGGGGCAGTGGCTGCAGATTGGAGCATAGGAAGTTCCTCCCCAACATGGGGAAGAACTTTACACAGTGAGAGTGAGGGAGTCCTGGGACAGGCTGCCCAGGAGGGTGGTAGAGTCTCCTCTGGAAATATTCAAGACTCGCCTGGACACCTATCTGTATAATATGAGCTGGGGACCCTGCTTTGGCAGGGGGTTGGACCCGATGATCTCTCGAGGTCCCTTCCAACCCCTACGATTGTGTGATTCTGTGTGTGAGGCTCCCAGGGCTGGTTTGGAAACGTGAAGGAGAGAACAACCCTTTGGGCCACCGCTGCTGGAGCAGGAGGATATTCGCGCCCTGCTTGTGCATCGGAGCCTTAAGTGTGGGTATGGCCGTGTGGCATCCCCAACAGAGCCAGTCTCTGCTGCCAAAGCCCACATCTGGAAGTGGAAGTGTTCATCCAGTAGCTCCCCAATAACAGTAATTCCTGCTCAGGCTCATCACAAAAAGGCTTTGGGTCCCAATTCACCCACCCATTTGCTTCCTGCATAGAAAAGGAAGGGTCCTCCATGTGGGAGCTGAAATGGATCTGTATGCCCCAGGCATAGCATGGTTCCTGCCACACACAGGCCTGATCCGATGCCCAGTGATGCCAAAAAGAGGTTTTCCATGGGCCTTAGACATCTCTGCATGGATTCCTACAAGACCAAAGATGTGTATCAAATTTTCTCCTTTCTCCAAGGCAGCTTTGCCTTCCTAACAATCTGTTTTATTAAAAAGTCATCCAGATTCTCCTTTTCCTCCACTTCAGGCTTCTCATGATTGTAGGAGATAAACTACAGGGAACAAAATCCCTATTTGATCATTAGAGCATTCCTAGGCTCTTTCATGCACATTTGAGAAAGTCTCATTTAAAAAAAAAAATCTTTCTACCTTTGGAGCTATTTTCTGAGACCTGAAGGGTAAAAAAAACCCCAACAAAACAACCCTACAAGTGTCTCACAAGCACGCTCAAGGCCCCTATTAACTTTTCCACTTTCCCTGCAGTAATTGTTTCTGTCTATTTTAATTTCACCTTGGCTGAGAGAGCTCGGCTGTGGCTGCAGACCCAGGCAGGGAGTTGCCACAGGCACCGCACAGCACAAACTGCTCAGCCCTCGCAGGAGTTTCGGCACCGGTCCAGGGAGGTGCACAGTGCATCTCACCCTGATATCTTGTTTTCAGAGGTTGTTTTGAAGGCTGAAGACCCGCTGGCAGAGCCTGGCTCAAAACCCAGCAACCAAGGGTTGAGATTTTGGCTCAGTCATGACTTTATTGTGTTTGGGGCGAATCATTCTAGCAGCCCCATGCCAGGCTCCATATGCACAGAGATTCTTGGGGAATACAAGAAAACAACCCTGTTTATCCATCTGACCTTTAGGGCACAGACCACCTCTTCCAGGGTGTGCAGAACTTTGTGCAATAGGATGCTGAACCCAGCTGGGGCACGTAGTCCCACCACACAAATAACGTGGTAATGATTATTCTTTTGGAGGTGGCTAAGCAAAACCTGCCAGGTGCTGATGTTATGTAAACCTGAAGGCTGCACAAGCACCCAGGGACCTGCCTAATTGCATCGATATAATTAGATAGGCAGACGGGTAGATTTCCTCTGAACATCGCCTGGCAGGATGGGACCTTGCAGCCCTTACATATTCTTGCCTCCAAAGCCTGCTCCAGGATGGATGTGCTGCATATGCAGAAGCTGCCATGAGGGAGCATATTCACCATTTCCTTGCCTTCCCACGCTCCTGCACTGCAGGCAGGGCTGGAGCACAACACTCCCCTGTTGCCCCAGGGCTTGGCTCTGAGCTTGATACTAAGGAAGCCAGGGTTTACCCATCCCCACAGCTCATCTGTGCTGTAGATAGGATCAGGAATCAGGAGCAAGTACACACACCGACACCCCCCTCCAGTCTTGAGGGGGGTCTCTGGACAGGGTGGGGGACAGCATTGTTTGGGGGATGGATACAGATATGGAAAGAGGGAGCTGGGGCTGCAGCGGGGAAGTTGCTGTGCACAAAGCAAACTCGGTGCTGCCTTGGCCTCACACACCCTGGAGCCCTCTGGTAAGATCCTAACACTTCTGTGTTACCCAAACAAAGAGATCCAGAAAGGGCAATAAAACAAGATCCATCAACCAACCCAAGCTGACCTGCCAGTCCTGTCATAAAGAAGCTTTTCTAACAGATTGCCAGGGAAGATGTTTCCTCCATTGTGAAAAAGCATGTCAATATTTTCCCCATACTTGATCATCTTTTTGAGGATGCAGCAACCCCAATCAGAATTAGAGGTTCAAGCTCTGTTTAGTCTCAGTTTCCATCCTCAAATGGAGAGGGCCAAATGCTGATTGCCTATTGCAGGAAAAGCAAAACACATTCAGGCTTTGATTTTCCAACAACCCTTTCTTTTTCTCTCTGAAAAAGGCAGAACAAAAAGCTCCCATTTTATTAAGACACCATTTGCTGTTGAGTAAAGATATTCGGATGGAAAATAAGTGAGTAGTGCCCACTTCATGACCTTGTTGTCCACATGAAGATGAATGACCCAAACCTGCTCAAACCCTGATTGTACACCAGCATCCCAGAGAGATAGGTGTTAGCTCACTTTCCCTAGGTGGACACAGACAAGGTACATCAAGAGGCAGGCCAGCAGAGAGAGGGAGATGAAAAAGCAGGAGCAGCTGGCTTCCAGTAAATGCTCTCAGACTCACATTTTCATTAGTCCTAAATTCAATCACAGTTTAAGGGAAGCAAAAGATAAAGGGTGAGGGAACATTTAAATGATTCTTCAGAGGAGAGAGGCTTGCTTTACCGTTAAAAACCTGACTAAAAGTTATTGTTATTATTCACATTAACGTGCCCAGGGGCCACGGTCAAGATGAAATTCCCATCTCATGGGGCACATGTATGTGGTGAGGGGGTGGTGAGTATGTGCTGCTGGCTGTGCAGCTGGAAATGCTGGGGAGTGGCTGCAGCCCTCTTGGAAGCTCCACGCACAGCGCTGGGTTTGTTTGGGGGGTTTTTGCAATTGAAATAAGTCCAAGTGACAGAGGGGTTAAGTCAGCATAGTAATAGTGACAGGAATAATAGGAGAGTTATTATTAGCATCACTGCCTTTGCAAGAGAAAGATGCTGGGCTGTTGAGGCTTAGGGGTCTCAGATATCCACGGCTCGCTCTGCCTTGGTCTCTCAGTGAGGATGGGGCAGGTCACTGTCTCTCTGGTTGCCCTCTCTTGCTGTCTCTGCAAAGCCAAATGGTCTGCTATGGAGGCTGTCTGGGGAGCAGGTCCCCGCTTTGGCTGAGGTTCTGAGCACAGCAGGTCTCCTCAAAGCACAATCACCGCTGTGCTGCTGGGACGTGGTGCAGAGTTGGACTGTCCAAATTATTATCAGCCTGCCCCAAGAGCCCCACAGGTCACTACAGTAGCTTTTTGGTCTAGCCCCCCTATTAAAACTGAGGCCCTGAAATCCTTACCATGATCAGGCAGTGAACTGGTGGCAGAAAAGAAACCCAAAGCTCCTTGTGTCAGGCTGGATTCTCAGCATAGGAGCCTCTCACTCCAGAGGACATTCAGTGAATCTTCCAAATCCTTCCTCATAGATTCATGGGTGGGAAGGGACCTTCAAAGGCCAACCACCTGCAGTGAGCAGGGACATCTTCACTAGATCAGGTCACTCATACCCCCATCAAGCCTGACCTTTAATGTCTTCAAGGGATGGGGCCTCCACCTCCTCTCTGGGCAACCTGTGCTGTGTCTCACCACCCTCAGAGTGAAGAACTTCTTCCTCATGTCTCACCTAACCCTGCCCTGCTCTAGTTTAACCTATCACCCCTAGGCCCATCACTTCATGCTCTTACAAACAGTCCTTCCCTGCTTTCCTGTAGGTTCCTCCAGGTAGTGAAAGGGACTCTGAGATCCACACCCCCCCGACCTTCTCTTCTCCAGGCTGAACCAGCCCAACTCTCCCAACCTGTCTTCATAGGAGACATACTTCAGCCCTCGGATCATCCTTGGTGTACAGCAGCCCACCCCAACCCTGCTCTCAGGTGCCTTTAGCCCAGCACTGCAGGAGCTCAGCTATGTGAGCCACACTCTCTTGAGGGGTGGTGTGCTCTCACTGTTCTACCAGCACAGGTCCATGTCTAACACAGCCTCACTCGAATCGCTAGAGAGCTGTTCTTGCAGTCCTGGACCAAGAGAGATATCCTAAGGCTCTCAGCCTGCCCTAGTACCCCTGCAAGCTGACATGATCCACGAGGTCGCAACGGAGTCATCTGGGAGATCTGACTGGCGACCAAAAGCTGTGAGATGGCCCAGTGTGTGCCTGATGCATCAGTCCTGGTGGCATTTCTGTAGTTTCCAAGGAAACCTAGTGCCTTGAGAGCTGGACGGATGGGTAGTGTTTGACAAAGGAATTCTGTGATGCTTCATTTTTTAAGGACAGTTGTTGCTACCTCCTTGGCCTTTGTACTTTTGAATGTGAAACGTTGCTGCTTTGCACAGATGGAGCTTTCATGAGGAAAGTGGGAAAATCCCAACGCTCTCTTGTGCCCCAGCTGCCTTTCCTTCCCTGCTCTCCCAAGATGAAACAAACAAAACAAGACAAAGAAACCGTGGCGGCTGGGGCTGCTTCTAATTTAAACAAGGCTTCACCTTCAAAGGAGCATCCGTGGCTGAGCAGTGAAGAGCAGCATGCACTGTTCAGAAGCACTTTCACGGGGATGCACAAAGAATCCTGCCTCTGAACCTCTGGCAGCTTTCACTGCTCACAGCAGAGATCAGCCAACAAGATTTATTAGCCAGCTTCAAAGCCCGAATTGCTCAGGAAGCTTTTGCTCTTGGCTTATTACTGAAGAAGTCTCCAGGTCAGAAACCTTTACTGGGAGAGAAACGGGGGGTTTTGGTTGTTTTGTTCTACTGGTTCTGGACATGCTAATCTAATGACATGACTAATGTCTTCCTGCCTGACAGACGTCAGTGAAAATAGATGGGGGAGGATTCAGGAATGTCTAGACTGACATTTGTCTTGAAAATGGAGGCTGGACCTGGCCCCTACATAGGAGAATGAAGACCATGCAGAAGATGAAGACCAGACTAGGTGCAGAGCGCATCCCCTTCTCATCTCCTGCATGGTGAAGCACAGGTCAGTCCCAGCAGTGTCTGCAAGGTGCATGACATACTTCTATGGAATAAATTGTCAAGGCGGAGGAGGTGCCCACAGTGAAACAAGGGAAAACAATACCTGGAGTACCATGGAAGTGGCACGTGTCTCTCTAACATCCCAATTTCAATTGCAGAGCACATGCCTATCTGAGACTGCCAGCAGCCCTAGTAGGCTGGTGGCCAGTGGGATACCATGACAGCATGTCCTTGTGTTCCACAGAAGGGAAATAGCATGGCTTTATGCTTCTAATTTTATGAATTATTTTATGACTTTAGCTTCTAAATTTTTAAAATTTTGTTTCTAATTTCCCTTAAAAAGACATTTTGCAAAGTGACTCAGAAGCCACCTTCTTCTTCCTCAGTCCTCTTTTTCAGGGGTCTCAGGAGCAGCAATGGCAAAGGAATAATTGCACGTGCCACCAGTCACCAGCTTCTTAGGGCACTGGGACAATTGTGGTGTCAAGCCCTTGGGAATCCAGCCCTTGAATTCCTCTGAAGAGGGGACATTTATCTCATCAGTCTTTTGAAGCCCTAAGTCTGTAATGAGAAATAAACTGTTGGAGAGTAACCTGACATTGTTACAGTTTTAACTTTCTGGTTGGTGCCTGTGACTGGACTCCAGCAGCATTTATCTGTCCTCATTGCAGCCTCACTCTTTCTTACTGAGTCAAAGGGGCAATATTAAATGGAAATTTATTCTGTAAATACCACCCCATTAGTCCTGAAGCCTCAAGGATCAGAGCAGGCTGTAATTACAGAGGGATACCTTTAGGTGTGAGCTATCATGTGCTGAATTAGCAGATAACAGCCCTTAGCAAGTTAGGTGAGCCCACGCCAGCCCCCTTATGTCATGGATCTGAGGAAGGCTGGGTCCTCTTATCACAGCAGCCTATTTAGGAGACAGGCTCTGCACATCTATTGCTTATCAAAGACAGCCCCTCCCCTCTGCTGGGAGGATTAGAGAATGTCTCTCTGGAGATAGGGTTTTGTCAGATGGCTTTTGAAAATCAGCCTGGAATGATGGGCTTGCAAGAAAGGTGTGATCATGGGAATCACCACAGGAATCACCACCCCACCTAAGCCACTGCACTATCTAATGCAACCAGAGCCCCAGCTTTCCTAAAGAACTGCAGAAGCCCTTGAGCGAACTGCATCCACTGAGCTCACTCTGTTCAGCCCTGCTAAGCTCAGGGCTATTTCTGCTCTCACCCAAAGACCAGTTTGTCCAAAAGCCTTGGTCCTTTCTGGGGAGATGTAGCATTCCTTACCCATGCATCCCGGGGGCAGCTCTCCACCCCTGATCTCAGCAGTAAACCCAGACAGGTCCAGTCAGACATTTTAGCTCCTTAAAATCCTTGTCCTCTAAAATAGGGTAAAAGGGAAAGAAATGTGTGATCTGAAATTTAAAAGCCTGAAGTGAGCAAATTAAACTCCAGAACTGACAAAGAGTTAAGTTCCAGAGTAGTTTCACTAACCAAAATCCACCACCAGACCATCTCTGTTTTCCAAGGGTAGCTCTTAGGAACTTCACAAATTTTTCTCCTCTCAAAGCAACAAAACCATCTCAGAGTGCCTTAGCTCTCAAACTAGCTCTTGGTCCTCTGAACGCTTCATGGGCATTCTGCCTGTCTGAGATTTCACTGCAGCAAACGAGTCAACACTTCCTTTTCCAGGGAAGTCTGTGATCCTTCGATGATCTTTGCAGGGTGCAGAGGTAACCTCCTTCCCATGAACCTACTCTTAGCTCCAGAAGAGACATCCTTCCAGTCTGCTTTTCATCTTCCAGCACAGGAGAACTGACACTGTCATGTTGCTGTGGTTTATGCATCCACCTCCACAGGCCTCCTTGCAGTTCCTCTGTCTTCTCACCATTGCTTATTCTAGAGCTTGGATGGAGCATCTCACCTAGCATAGGGTACTGCACCTCAGGGTATCTTCACAGCAGGTCAAGACTTGTGATAGACAATACCAAGATGAGTCCTTTTGACTCCAGAAGCCTCCTGGTGCTGTATGATACACCTCTACTGTGTCAGCAAGCAGCTGCTACAAGATTTTACAGCCAACACTGAGTGAATTTTGCCTCTTCACCTCAAACCCCATGGGATGTTGTAGCTCCGCAGCTCAGTGCCCCTGGAGCCAGCTCGCCTTGCCACATGTGCTGCAGCAACAGGTTTTCACAAGAACTGAAAATTGTGCCTCTGTATGATGAAGTGTATGCATCTCCTGGGGAGGAGAGGCAAGCACACACACCATGTCCTGACTTTAAATGCATGAGTAACTTATCAGAGGCGATAAGTGGGGATTTGAATTCAGAGATGTAACTTATCTCTAAATACACATCTTCCTATTTAGCTGCGTTTACATCCACCCATATCTCTCTGACTGCAATGTGCCTTATTATGTAGCAGTGCTTACCTTTGATGTGCTGAAAGGCTGTTTGTGCTAGTGATGAGAAAAGCAAGGTAGAAGCAGGCTTCCCAGTGCTGGAGTTTTCTGTTGCATTCTCCTTTTGACTGTCTTTCATTTAACGTGTCTAATAAATGGTAGTTTACTGGAATCAAAAAATTCAAAGCTTCTGTTCTTGGGGATGAATACAAGGAGTAAGAGGCTTTTGTGCACTCTGAAATCTACAGAAAGACTGAGATATGGGGACAGCTTTCCTATATGTGTCTTGTAAGTGAGTGCTTATCTGGAGGTAGATGCAGTGATCTCTGCAAGAAAAGTCAACATTCCCAGGGAAGTGTGGTTCTGTTGCTAAAGTTGAGTGAAAGCAGAAGCGCTGCAGGATCTCAAAGCCCATTGTGTGGTGACCTGAAAAGCTTTTTATGTGGTTTGGATGGGGGTTTTCAGGGATGCCTAAGACTAGCACAGATCTGACTGCTATTTTTTGTTAATTATGGTTGCTTGTTTAATTTCATGGGGTCTTGACAGTCCCCATTTTAAGTCCTCTCTTAACCCCACCCCTCCACACCCCTTCCTGGCCTTTATCCTATTGCAGTGAGATACCCAAAGCTGAGGAGTGTAGGGGCATCAGAGCCGCTTTGGGGACAGCAGTGTTCTGGAGTCAGTGCTAGAGGTAGGCACTGTTTAGGGTGGCCAAAGACTCTGGAAACCTTCCTTTGCTTAGTGCAGCTTCGGCCTGAGCTCACTTACGTATGTCACAGCCAGTTTTGGGACATAGCAGATCAAGAAGCAGCCACTCCTTCCTCTCACTTGAGGTCAGAGCTCATCATGCAACTAAATAACAGAACAGAAAGTTGGAAAAACATGAGCATTAATCTTCCCATTTCACAGGGAAAAATGAGGCTTGGGGTGTTGACTTGATGGAGCAGGGTGCTGTTCCCAACCTGCTTAGTTCTCTTTTCATTTTCTCCTAGGACACCTGTGTCTCATTAGCAGAGACAGCCCAAAGATGGTCCTACATACCCAGACATCACCCAAGTGTCATCTTGCACAGCTGGTCACATCTGTCCCCTCTCAAGCACCTGACCTTCAGCACTGTTTTGTGGTTCACATGCTGGGCTGTTGAGCTAACCTACCATGGCAGAAAATGTCCTAAGAAACAAATGCTGATAGTAGTGCACGAATTCAGGGATGCAGTATGTATCTCAACTGAGGTGGGAGGAGAGAAGTTGATATATTCACCTGATTGAGTTGATTTAATTTAGAGTTGAAGAGCTAGACTTTGGCACATCGATGTCAGGACAGAGTCCTCCCTGCTCTGCAAGAAACACATTCTGCCACCCAGGCAGCTGTGGGGCCAGCAACACTCAATTCAAAGCTGATTTTTTCCTTATCAAGCTTGCTGGGACAGAGGCTGCCTGGCCAAATATCTGTATACTGTCCTAAAACATTACTGATGGGAGGGGAGTTTGTGGCAGTCCAGTATTCCTCATTCCTTACAAAATGAACTTTTGGTTCATTTATCTGAAATTTAATTTTACAATAGTAAAATACTTGGGTTTCAATATGAATCATAGAATGTTCTGGGTTGGAAGGGACCCCAAGGATCACAGAGTTCCAACCCCCCTGTCATAGGCAGGGCCACCAACCTCCAGGCCTGGAGCTACACAAGGTTGCCCAGGGCCCCATCCAACCTGGCCTTGAACACTTCCAGGGACGGGGCATCTACCACCTCTCTGGGCAGCCTGTTCCAGCCCCTCACCACTCTCTCTGTAAAGAACTTTCCCCTAACATCTCATCTAACCCTTCCTTCCTTTAGCTTTAGCTAGCTGGTATTTTTCTGAACCTTCTCAGTGAAACATGCTTTATAAATTATTTCCTGGAGAAACAGAACTGATACATTTGAAACAAAAAAAGAAGGAGTTAAAGAATTGTTGTTGGCTCCTTTGCAGCTCGTGTTTGTGTTCATGCATCGAGGGCTTTGTCTATCTGTTGTACTTTACAGTGACTCCAGATTACTGCCTCAAAGCACAAAAGCATTAACGCGGCAAGGCTCCTTCTTAATAACTCCACAGAATTGTTCTGCAAATGAACAAAGATAATGTTGGCCTGACAGGTTGAGATTGGGTGGGTGATGAAGGCTGAGCAGAGAAGAGAGATTTCTCCGATAAGTCCCAGCATCAATCTGAGAGAGCAGCTGGAAAAAGAGTAATAAATATATTCTCTCCTTTTACATGTCACGAGTTATAAATATGAAGCTTCAGCCTCTTTGCATTACAGCACGAATTGAGTCCCTTATCCTGAGGCTATCTTGTTTTAAGCTTCCGCCTGCTGTAGTTATTCAGTCATGGAGCATCACCCTGCATTGCAAATGTCAGCCAGAGCCGTCTTTTACGACCATCCTCATTTCTACAGTAAAGTTTCTTTCCACAGACTATGAACACTCTGCTGAACCACTCATTTCATTCAGTGTTGGGTTTTGTGGCCAGGATTCAAAGGGAGTTTTGACTTGGACAAACAGACTGTGTCACAAACTGATCAAAAAGGAAGGAAGGGGCGGGGGGAAAAACCTCGGGCTTTTGAAGTCACTGGTGCTGCAGTCTGTTTGCTCAAGCCTAAAGCTTTTCTTTACACTGGCAAAGAGTCAGGGAAAACGTTTGCTTGGAGTTACAGCAAAACTGGGGCCAAACTGCTGCCTCCTCCAGCAGCAGAGACACAAGAGCTGGCTACAGTCCTCGTCTGCAAGGAGGTCGGGAATGGCAAAGAGCAAACAGTCTTCCTGTGCTCTCAGGGCTGGACAAGGCAGACTTGCAGGGAAGGTTCTGCCAAGGGCAGTGATAAACTGGCTGAGGAAGAAGAGGTCAGGGTTGGCCACCTAAAATTCTGTGGTCTTAGAATCATAGAACCATAGAATATCCTGAGTTGGAAGGGACTCAAATGGATCATTAAGTTCAACTCCAAGAAAAGATTTGTGGTAACATCTTGGTTCTGGCCAGGCCAGGGTTAACCTCCCCAGTCAGCCACCACAGGTGAGCTGAGTCAGCCCAGGTGAGCTGAGTCAGCCCAGGTGAGCTGAGTCAGCCCAGGTGAGCTGAGTCAGCCCAGGTGAGCTGAGTCAGCCCAGGTGAGCTGAGTCAGCCCAGGTGAGCTGAGTTAGCCTAGGCTGCTTTCCCCACCACCTGACACCACTTCCCTCTAAAAGCAGCTGGTGGGGAAGGGGAGGGCCTGTTTGCCTCCAGGACAGTCTGAGTGTGGCCAGGATGTCAGGTAGGTCAGTCGGTCGGTCCTTGCCGTTGGGCAGCCTTCTGTAATTGTCGGGTCAGTAAGGTCTGTGTTAGCACTGGGTGTGAGTGTACCTAGCCATTGTTGTTCTATGTTCATGGTGATTTTTGGCAGGAAACTGTCCTTGTCAGAGCTGTCCATGATAAAGGTCTTTGAGTACTTGCCCTTTTCCCCGGCTCACCTGTGTCTACAGGCATCTGCTGACCCCCAAGGACAGAGAGATGAAAGGCATTGTTTCTGCAGGGGCTGCATGGGTCAGAGGAACTGGCCAGGACTGTGCAAACATTGCCTTTTATCCCCTTCATGTGGTAAATAGAGAGGGATGCTGGAAAAATGCCTGCCCAAATGAATATTTCAGGCAAATGGTAAAGCTCTGAGGATGTGAAGATCAATGGGAAAAAAGCCTCCCCTTCCCCCCCTTTTTTTTTTCCTTTAAAAATAGAAAAGTAAAAAATTTTTAGTCAAAGTTGAAGATACATTTTCTGCCAGGAAATAAGAACTCTGCCAAAATAGTGACAGATGTATTTTTTATTTTATCAAATATTTGGCCTGGAATCAGAAGTGCTGAGGATCTGTAATTGCCTCCACATTTTCAGGAGGCTGGGTGAGATGCTCTTCATAAGTTCTTGGCAGGAGCACCCGTGGGAAATGTAGTATATTTTGCATTACTGTTATGTTCATGGCAGCTGCCTCAGTTTCCCCAGCTGCCCAGTGTGCTAGCTTGCAGTGGAGCAATGCATTAATATCATGTGCTAGAAGTCATCATTTACGAGAAAAACAAACGCTTTTGGAGACCATAGAGGCAGCAAGGAAAGCAAATGGTGGTTCAGCCAAATTCTGCAGGAATTGAGCATCCTCTTTGCAGAGAACTGGTATTTTATCCTGGAGAAAACAAAGTGTAAAACATTAGGTAGTTCTGGAGATGGTCTGTGCCAGTCCTGCACCTCTTTGGAAGAGATGTATGTGAAACTCCAAGCTGCAAGGCTTGGAGAAACCAGCTGCTATGTCATTCTGCTAAATACCATGGTTGTTTTTCAAGTCTCATATCATAAAGCCCCTGCTCCTGGAGGCATGTGATTACAGGAGAATTTCTTCTCTCATTAAAAGAAAAAAAACACCAAAACCCCAAACAAAACAAACCAGCAAATGCAAAGCTCACTTGTATGGATGTAGAAAAAAGCCTGAGCACTTCATTCAAGTGGTTTAGAAACCAAAAGAAACAGAGTGGGTGATATTTATTGTTTCAAATAACTGATGGCTCTCTGAAGCCCAGTTCTTTCTCTGTGCTGTAAAACCAGGCCCACTTTTAATTGATTTCAGTCAATTAACCCTTCTGTGCCACTCACACTCAGCCCATCTCCCCAGCAGAGGTTTATCCCTGGAGACTCACAGCAGAGTAAGAGCAGTTTTTTTGCCTGTACCTTTTCTGTATAAAACAGAAGGTTTCAGCAACAGTTAAGACCAAGTAATTACAGACAGATATATAGCGATACAATTCAAACCTGCGCTGTAATGGCTCCATAAAGTCACCTACGTTTAGATATACATCAAACCATTTTTCACATTGCAAATGAATACTTTTTTAAGAGCTATAACTTTCTGGGAGTTCATGAATTTCCTGGATTCATAGCCCTTTACTAGGTGGGGGAAGGCTCAAGAGATACTGCTCTACAGAAAGAAGGAGGGAGAGTGGCAAAGGGAGCTGAGACAGAGGAAAAAAATAAATCCTTAGAGATTAGATTTCCAAAAGCTGCTTGGAAAAAAAAAAGGTGGGATAAATGTATGATGCACTCAATAAATATCACCTTGCTTTATCACCCCTCCTTTCCCAGACTTGCCCAGGCATTTTGGGACCCTGATCTGAAAGACAAGGCTTTTAATGGCCAAGAGCCAGTAATTCTGCCTTCCACCAGCACCGGAGTCCTTGGTCGGGGTGTGAGCAGTGCCCAGGCTCGTAGTTCAGCTGCTTTGCCCACCCCCACGTGATGGCCACATTTGGCTTTCACCCTGAGCCAAGGCAGGTGACAGAAGTCACCATGATGGTGGTGACAACTCAAGGTGGGCACCAAACTGCCATAACCATGCTGACTTCACTGTGGTGACCCACAGAGAAGATCTCTGTAGGGTGAATAGCAGGGACAGACAATGTCCTTGCCCATTCATCTGGAGAACTTCAAGGTCCCATAGGCTGACCCTAGTGCTGCAGTCCCTCAAACCATTTTTTTTTTTAAAATAAAAAGTTTACAGCAGTTGTGGCTAAATTAAAGCTTGGGTAATTTTCTGCTGCCTTCCTCTAAACCTCACTTCTGTCTGTGTCCCACACTATGTCCCTGTGTCCTGCTGGCAGTGGAGCATGGTGCTGCTGAGCAGTGGGGCTCAGACCTCTCCCCAGTGCTTCTCTGAAAGCTTGCTGTGATCCCATCAGACTGATGATGAAAGCAGGCCAGTAGTTTTGCATTTCTAAAATCCATATTGTTTATTCTGTAATTTCCTATCCCAAAGAGCACTTTCAATCTGGGCAATTTTGGCAATTAAGGGAAACCTGAGAGAGGCACAAAGCAGACGTTTCTGTGCCTGAGGAAGCACGTGGTGTGTGATTCATGTTGTAACATCCCTCCAGGGTCATTGTGCAGGTAATCACAGAATCATAGGGGTTGGAAGGGATCTCCAGAGCTCATTAGGTCCAGCCCCCTGACAAAGCAGGGTCCCTAGGACAGGTCACACAGGTCGGTGGCCAGACAGGGCTGGAATCTCTCCAGAGAAGGAGACTCCACACCCCCTGGGCAGCCTGTCCCAGGGCTCCCTCACCCTCACTGGGGTAAAGTTCTTCCCCATGTTGGTGTGGA
Source organism: Zapornia atra (assembly GCA_013400835.1). Classification (NCBI taxonomy): domain Eukaryota; kingdom Metazoa; phylum Chordata; class Aves; order Gruiformes; family Rallidae; genus Zapornia; species Zapornia atra. The sequence goes on from VZTU01008955.1 coordinate 157,694, forward strand.
ACTTCCTATGCTCCAACTTGAGGCCATTGCCCCTTGTCCTGTCCCCACAGACACTGAAAAGGGGCTGGCCATTTCCCCTGCATCCCATCCTTAAGATATTTATAAACATTAATAAGGTCCCCCCTTAGTCTTCTCCAGGCTGAACAGCCCCAGCTCACTCAGCCTTTCCTCATAGGGGAGATGCTCCAGGCCCTTCATCTTCATAGCAATACTGCATAACAGCAGTGATGTCTTAAAACTGGGCATACTTCATTTGCACTGCAGGACACACACACCCAGGCTCCTGAGCCAGGATGTCATGGACAATGCTCCTGCACACCTCAGTGTTCCTTCCCTTCGTGCCTGTGAAAGTGCTTTTACTCCTTTCCTAATATCCCCTTAAATTCTCCTCCAGCAATTCTCTAGGCCAGCAAATCCATCTTTCTCAGGCAGTTAAATCAAGATTAAGGGGGCCTGATAGGTAATTAATTTTAATAATAATATGCTTTTTTTCTTGCTGAATTACAGACATCAGCTTGCTATGCTTTCACAGGGTTGGGAGCTGTTTTCCGACCCATGTCAGTGAGAAGCACAAGCCCTCCTATCTGTAAGGATCAGAGTCATCTTCTCTTTACAGATACAGCACAAACCATACCTGCTTTCTGAAGCCAGGACCCAATGAAAACTCATGCCTGGGAACCCTCACGGGTGCTCCAGGGAACCAGCAAGGGCTTTCATCTGCTGCTGAGAATTTTGATTTTTCTAAATTCTAATTTGCTTAACTGAGAAGAAAATCTTTCACCTTCTTCTAGGGGCATAATTCACTCCCTGGGGGTTGTAGTACTTTTTTTTTAAAGCCAATTTGGGCTGTTTTCTTTTGTTAATTGACAAACTGGAGAGAGAAAGAATCCCACAGAGGCGTAAAACTAAGATAAACAGGTGTGAACAGGTAAAGGATGCCGATATGGTGAGTGCACTTGAATCTGTACATTTAAGCAGCCATGGCAATAGGCATCTATCTTTCCTCCTACAGCTTTTTCTAAATGTGCCCCAGTGTCCCTGGAAGAACATTGCCTTTCATGGGAGGGCGTGTAATGAAATGCCCTCATCCTGTTTTAATCAGTTTTGAATGTGGAAAAGACAATCACGATCTGAGAAAGGCAGTGTTTCCCTTGCATGTGAATTATGTGATACTGTAGCTTCATTAACATGCTTTACAGTCTTATCTTTATTCATACTGGCAAATTAAATTAGCGCTGTCTTTCAAATCTCTGCCTATTTCTCCCCCTAGGCAGCCACCAGCAGCACAAAATAAATGACAGTAACAGGAGTGGATTGCTGTGCTCTTGACGCTAGTCCCTGGATTTTAAGCAACCATCCCTCCAAGAAATCATATTTGTTCTTGTTCCAAGAGCTGAGCTGCATTACAGCGTGCTTGTTACAATTACAGAGCTCCACGTGCTGGCACAGAGCCTGGCCAGTGCATGGTGCACCAGGCATGGAGCCTGGGTGGACCTTTCCTCTTTAGTCCCCCAAACTTAGGTGGTATTTTGATATTTAAGCAGGTGCATCCTTCCTCCCTTTATGGTCTTTCCTTCTGTTGTCTCCTTTGAGGTCTGGATGGGAAAAGCACAAAACATGGTTGGGGTGAGGATGGGAAGTCAGCAGCAGAGAGGTCCTTGCTGCACAGGGTGACTTTTCTGGATGGGAGCACTTTCTTCAGCTAACTTAAAAGCACATGTAGGAAAATATTTACAGGAAGTAGGTAACCTGTTACTAATACAACCCCAGCTGTTTTGAGGGCTGGTATAGAAGAAAGATCTTGGTGGAGAGGTATAAAAGGTGGGATGAGGTGGAAAAGACTTCCCCCACTTATCTCTCTGCCATGCAGCTACCTGGGCTGGGGATTAGTGTGGATTTGTCAACTCTGCAGTGAGGCGTAAATCGAGCTTCATAACCTTGCAAGTGCAAAGCATTAGGAGCAAGTGGTTTTACATTAAACACTAAATATTGCAGCTATTAAAGAACATTCATCATCCACACAAGGTGCCTGAACAGAAATGAGCTGTAGCATCTCCTGCAACATTGACTGTAAACACATTACAAGCCATCACTGTGCTGTCAGTCATTTCCATCTCAGAGGGCAGACCTGGCAAACCAGCCTGCCCTTCGCACAGCATTGTGGGGTGACCTCCACTGCAGCTTGGAGCCTGGAACCCCCAAACCCTGCATCTTTGTGTGTCTTCTGGTTTCGTGCTCTTTAGCTCTGTCTTGGTTGTAGTGTCCTGAAATGGTGCATCCAGGGACACTGTTGTCCCCACTGGAACATGTGAAGGCTACAGATACTACTTGGGGATTTGGCCAAGGTTCATTGAGCACCTTGTTGTTGCTTGTAGGTGAGCTGTATGAAAAGATACTGTGCTGTTAGCTGTGATGGTGATTGTGGGGGTGTTGCAGCTTTCTTCCCAAAACCTCCCTGTGATTAAACTGATGAGACAGTTTCCTTTTCCTGAGCAACTCCTCTGGGCTGTACCTTGTTGTCACCAACCCAAGAGATGCCCCGAGGCTCTGACCTAAAGAAGTTTTAATTTCCTTCTGCTTTCCTACCACCAGGCCAGCTAAGCATTGCTCAGTCCAAGATTGTACCTCAGATAAGGCTTTGGATGTTTATGATTAATACAACTGCTTTATTTGTCTGACAGGTGAACTGATAAATAGATATTGTTGCTAGGCCTCCGTTCCTTCCTGATAGGATAAACAATACAGACAGCCTGAAATGCTGCTGTTTCTTGGAGATCTCAAAACCAGAGGTCAGGGCAGCCTGTGCCTTGCCCTTTGATTGTACTTGGATAAAGGACTTCAGTCCTTTAAGTGAAGAGTGATGATTTCATCAAGACCTGACATGTCCTTAGTTTCCAGTAAGGAAAAACAAACAAAACCTCACAGTTTTAAGAATATAGTCCAAACACAGCTGAATGCTCATAAAAGGGCAGAGACTGTCCAGCAGAAAAAAATAGCTTCAAATGTCACCAGAAACTGTTACAGTCTTTGGTGAGGTTTCTTCCCCCTGTTATCTGATCGCCATTTATCATTCTTTCTGCCTTTACCCAACATGAACAGATGAAATTTTGGAATTTCTCACCAAGCAGATGCCCTGTCATGGGTACTGAACCTTCCCTGCCCAGCGAGCAGCAGCCAAAGCTGCAGGGAAGTTTGGTCCCATCAGAGGCACAGCCCTGGCTGCAGGGATGAGCACATTTGCTCACACTTCCATGCCTTGAACAGCTGTTCGGAGCTGGACTGCCTGTCCTGCAGCCAAGAGGACCCCAATGTGCTTGGAGCAGAGAACAGATCAACAAACTTTCTGCTTCAGCCTTGAAAACCCTCTTGCTCCACTTATGCCTACCATGCACCAGTGCATTACTGTGATTTTCCAATCTCCTCCCTGACCCCTCAGCCCAATCATTCAGCCACCATCCCCAGCTATATGAACCTTATGTAAGCTTTGAGGCTTGTGGGGAGGGTTGTTGCTGCTGTTCTGACTGAGGACAAGTGGTTGGGAAGGTCTTTGGATAAGTTGTTTCAGAAATATGTGTAAGGCAATCTTTCAGCAGTAGTTATCAGGGTCTGTATTGTCAATCTGTATGTATCAGACTCCAGAGAAGATTAGCAATGTTGACTATAACTTGTCTGTGTCATCGAAGAAGCTCGTTTAATATCTCTTCTTGTAAAAGTCTCTGGGAGCATCCCATTTCCTCATGGATTTTTTCCTCTTAGTGGGGGAAGGAGTGCTGATATTTCATCATTGTACTGATCAGGAACTTCTGGAGAGAGATAGATACCTGGATAGATAGACCCTCTCTGTCTATGGAGACAGGTAGATGAGGGGAAGCTGCAAGTCTGCTGCAGTGTTTAGGAACCTATAGCAAGACTAATGTGCTAAAGCAGGTGCCATTCTCCACTCAGACCATGAATCATTGCCTGTCGTCAAAAATTGAGCTGATTTAGGTATTCTCCTTGAAAAGGAGTAGGTGGTCTTGGCTATAATTAAAGAGATGTTTTCCTTGAGGTTGATGGCCTTGGGATGAGATCAGCTTTTACCTATCATGTGTTCTCCATCAACTTCCAAAGACACCTAGATGACTAGGTCTGGTGTACAGACTCAAACTGGGGTAGATCTGTGCCAGATGAAAACCAACCATGCCAAAGGTTCATTCCTTCCTTCTGGTGTGCATCTCACACCATGCCTTGGGACTAGCAGGGTCTGATCAAACTGCACACTTTTGCCTAAGTAGCTTTTGCCAAGTTCAGGCTCTTTTGTGCTGTCTGGCCACTAGAGACAGGGGAAATGCCCTGTCCTTTCTCTGATTAATTAAGGAAATTAGTTAACTTTGCTCTGAGGTTAAATAGCTTTGCAGCAAATGTTGGAACAGTGAAAGGTTCCTGTTTCTTCTCAGGAGCTCTGTTAAATACACAGCCCTCTCCAAAAGTGATACTGCTTATTTCAGAAAAAAGAATAAATTGGGACTATGGCAGGTGAGGAGAAGCAAAAGCCTTCCAGCCTGCACAGTAGCTGTACAGGGGCACCAGGGAAGACACCCATAGGGTTTTCAGGTGTGCCTGCCCACCCTGGTGTCCTGCTGGTACTCACACCAATCTCTGGTCTTCTGTTGTCAGAAATGCCCAAGTGTGGGTGGGATGGGGTCTGCAGCTGTGGAATGATGGGCCTGGAGTCAGGTCCTGGACTGGCTTCATTCAGTACACACATGCTGTGACTCTCAGGCACTGGTGGTTGCCCAAAAAGCAAGTGACTGTGTTTTGGGATCCAATGGAGCTTGCTGGGGTCTGTCCTTCAAGCCTGCCCAGACACCAGCCAGGTTCCCTGAGTGATGGGCAGAGGAGGGAGCAGATAACCTCCCAATACAGACCTTGCCTCCATCAGGTCTGGGACAAGCTTGGATGCCCTCTACTCTCTGAGCAGCTGAATCCTGCCCCTCAATCAGTCTCCAAGGGAAGATTAAGTGTTCAAAAGTACTATTTACATTTCAAAAACTAACCCGGGCCTGGTGTGAGATCAAAGTGAAAGTGAGGTGTGGGTGCATTGATCAGATGCCTGCAATGCTGGGTCTTTCTGCTTTCCTGTATCTTGTAAAGGATCAAGCAAGAGTTTGGAAATGTAAGAACTGTCAGCATGGTAAATTTTTTTCTAGGTACGAAGAGCTTGTAATCCCAGGTATTTAGATGCTTTCCTCAGAAAGAAATGGACCCTTTGGGTGTTTCCTGGTGACTACACCTTACATGCACAGCACTTGTCCCTCTCCACACCAGCCTCCTTGCAGAGATCTACCAGATGTGGCACAAAACTCTGGCCCATGAGTTGTTCCAAGCTCACACTTCTCTTTACCCCTGCTTGTAGGTGCAGTTGGAGCTCAACCCAGTGTCCTGGCCCTCCTCACCCCAGGGAGGAGGCATAGCCCCATGCATCAAAACGTGGATGTATCTGGGACTGTCATGGTCAGGTAGAGCTATATTAAGGCTAAGATTCTCTGGATAACCTTCAGGAGTGGGAGGTATCCAGCAGAACATGAGCAACCAGCTTTGAAAGCAGGCTTTGATGGATTGGCAGAGATACCATCATCATTCTATAATGATACAGAGGAAAAAGGTTGGGGCTCCAGACTGCTGGCGTTGTGGGTACACACCTGAAAGTTTTGCAGCATGGTACTGATGGGTGCCAGGTGTCCATCCACCTTTCTGCTTTGGTCAGCTCCACTGGACAAAGCCAGCAAACAGCCTTGTGTTCCCCTCTGCTGTACATAATAATAATACAGTGACACCAGTGGGCTGCTATTTCTCATAGAAAAGTTGATGGCATGAGGTTTGAGGTGCTGGGGCCAGCAAGAGCAGCATCCTTCATTTGCTGCTTGCTGCCTTCCCTTTGCTGTGTGCCCTAACAGCACCTGCCTGTGTCTGGCAGTGGGAGGACTGCAGGAAAAGTAGGACAAAGCATTCAAGCTCTGTTTATGTGGATTTTGGCCAAGGAAGAAAGTGTTTTGGTTAACCAGCATGACTCTTCTCCTCCCAGAGAAAACTTCAAAAGTCCTTTTCCTTTGTGCCATGCTCTCCCAGCTGTCAGTAAGTTCCCCAGAGGAAGTGGTGTGTGGCAGGAACAAAACACCATGGCCAGCACAGCCCCTCTCCCCAAGGCAGGAGATTTGTGGTGTGAACATGCATTATTGGAGTTCTTCAGAGCACATACACAGAGGGGGTAGCAGAGGTAATTGTGTAAAATCCTGCAAAACCCTCAAACCTGAAAAGATGCTGCTTTCTCATTGCTGGGCAGCGAGCAGCCTGGCTGTGCCATACGGTGTGCAAGCAGGAGATGCAACTGCAGGGACACTGCTGTGGCTCTGGGAGGGTGGCAAATGGTGCCACAGGTGCAGAGTGAGGGAGGGGATGGAGGATTTGACATGATGTCTGAGCAGCACCTGCCAGATGATGTTGCTGTGGAGAAATACCCCAGTCAGTTCCCAGAGCTACGCAGAAACAAAACTGGTCCCAGAAGTGTCCCCGTGGCTTGAGTGCACACACAGCATCCCTCTATCAGTCCCACAGCTGCTACCTGTGAATGTACTCGACTCTTTCATGCCTGCAGGAGCATGTACAAGATACAAGCAGCTTAAAAACTCCTAAAAAGCAGGGAGCTGTATGTGGTGTTGGGTTGCCGTATGTATTGATCTGTTTGGAAATGCCACCAGGATGGCTCCTGTAGCTGTTCCCTGGGGCTTAAAGCTCCCCAAATCAGAGTTTCAGCTTGTGAAACAGTGCTCTGGTCTGCTCTGCCCTTAGGAAGATGCTGCTGCTCTCACAGATAAACGCAGCACTGCTGTGCTTGGAAAAAATATTTACTCAGGAATGGCAGTAGCAGAGAGTTTACCTCCTTCTGCAGGCTTTTCATTGTGGGAGTCCCTTCAGGGGATCTGAAATTAAACTGATGCCTCCATCTCTCCCTTGTTGCCAGCGAGGCAGGGAGAGGGCATGAGCCATGCAGGGAAGTGCTCTCTCACTGCTGCTGTCTCCTGGATGCTGGGCTGGTTTCCAGCTGCGCAGCCGCTTCCACGGTCCGTGGGCAAAGACTTGCACAGGACACAAGCTCAGGCTCTGTGACCTCAGGGTCATGACTGTACTGGGCACAGGGAAGTGGACTGATTGCTGGGTCCCAGCTGGTTATCCCAGGATGCTGATAGGAGTCATCATTGCTGTTGGGACTGGTCATTACAGCAGAGACAGATCAGTTCACACTGGGATGCCCAACTCCCTCCCCAGTAGTGAATTACAAATCTCCCCTGTCTCAAGACCTTCACCCCCTTTGTGAAATTGTGGTGTGGCTTTCTCCTTTCCCCATCCCCTTCTGGGACGGGGCTGTCCCAGAGTGTTCCCAGAGCCCAGACCATTGCAGAGCCCCTTCCCTGAGCCTTTGGTTCAGGGGTGGCTGCCTGTGCAAGCCCCAGCTGCCCTCAGCCCTCTGGGGTGAGGGATTCCCAGTTCTCAGCCAATTTTTATGGAGCTGCTGACCAATAAAATGGTCTGCTTGTGTGACTGGCCACCTACAAGCATGGCACAGTTCCTTGGCTGAAGGATTGCTGAGCGGCCTTCAGAAGAACAGGCACCTGCATCACGTCATCTTGAGCCCTCAGGACTGGGGAATTTATAAACTGAACCTGTTGGAACAGTTTCTGTAACAATCTCAGCATTGCAAACCCTAAAACTAGCCTGGCCCACCCACCCCCTCTGCCTGCTCAGATTTCCTCCTTACCCTAACATCCCATAAGCAAGAACCTCCTGGTAGCAGAGGCTAATGGAGAGGGATGGGTGGCCTCCCAAATAGTTTTCTGATTAAACCTTAGCACAGTTGAAAAGCAAAGGTCACCGACCCCAGAGCCAAGCCAGCACTAATTCTGCACCAGTGCTGTCAGCTTGTTCCCCTCCTGTGCTCTGCTCACCCAACCCACTGCTTTCCCTAGCAAGTCATTTGGGTTTTATGTAGATTAACAGGGACTTTGGGCTGCTGTTGAATAATTGATCAAACCCAGCCAGGCTTCACAGACTTGAACATAACTTTGTGCAAAGTTTCATTCCCACCCAACGCTTTAAAATCAAGGAAGCTGGGAGCCACGCTGCACCTGGGTGTTTGGTATCTGATCTCGCTGGAGCTCTTAAACTATGCATCCTCTTTTCAAGTCTCCCTGTTATGTCTTGCGTGTTGCAGCGATAGGAATGTATTCAACAAGAGCTTGTCTCGTATAAAAAAAGGACTTTGCCTTTTAGTTGCTTTCCAGTGGGGTTTTTATGGATGATTCAGAGGATGTTGACTTCTGTGAACATGATCATTTAAAAAAAAAAAAAGGCCTGGGCCTCTAGCTGCAGTGAAAAACCAAGGTCTGTAGTTCCAGCATGAGCTGCAGAGGATGTGAATTCCTGTCCGTGTTGTGTGCCAGTCATCATAATCAGTGCACTGAGGGTTTCAGTCAGTCCTTGAAGGAGTTGATCTTCACCTACCAGCTCCCCAGATGTGCTGTGTGGGGAAATAAGCACCTACACTAGTGAATAACAAGTCATCTGTGGGTGTGTATTCCAATGGGTGCATGATGGGGGGGGTCTTACACTGCAGCAGGACACACAGAGCAGGACAGGGTGGCTGTGGGTGCTCTAAGTGCCCAGTACCATTCACCTTCACCCAGCAAACCCTTCAGGCGGGTTAACACAACCCATTCGTCACCTTCCCAGTGCTGGGTGATGCAGAGCAGGGCCAGAGCATGTGGGTTTACACACAGTGTGTAAAATGGCTCAGAGATCTGGCAGGAAACCAGGTGCTGACAGTTTGTGCTGTGAAAGTGCCCAGGGCAAAGCGGATCCCTGTGCAGTCTGAACACAAGGTGTGGGCAGGTCACGTCTGCAGACACACAGCCTTGTTGAGGTCAGACATCTACAAATGAGATGTGATGTAACCAAAAACACTAGGAAGACATGGGCATGAGGGAGCAGTGTCTTTTGTCTGCGTTATGGTGCGTGCCTGTGCATTAAGAGCCGTGGACAGGCACACGTTGTGGGGTTTATTTCTGCCACCTAACTCAAGCAGGGGTCAGCAGCCCAAGGGTTTCACCCAGAGGCTATGATGGAAGAGCCAAGGCAAAGGGATGGTGCTCTGCCATCTGCATCTCCCCTGTGGGGGGAGGCTGGGTGAGCTGGGGCTGTTCAGCCTGGAGAAAAGAAGACTAAGGGGGGATCTTATTAATGTTTGTAAACATCTTAAGTATGGAATGCAGGGGAAAATGGCCAGCCCCTTTTTGGTGTCTGTGGGGACAGGACAAGGAGCAAGGGCTGCAAGTTAGAGCATAGAAAGTTCTGCACCAGCATGGGGAGGAACTTTTCCCCAGTGAGGGAGCCCTGGGACAGGCTGCCCAGGGGGATGTGGAGTCTCCTTCTCTGGAGATATTCCAGACCCATCTGGACCCCGACCTGTGCAATATGAGCTGGGGAGCTGCTTTGGCAGGGGGTTGGACCAGATGAGCTCTGGAGGTCCCTTCCAACCCCTGTGATCCTTGGCTGCACTGCTGCAGCTCAGAATAACAGGAACTGGCATGAAAGCTCCCTTTATTCCCTGCTTAATCCTGATGCGGTCTTGTGGGAGACAAAAAGTATAAGCCAGTGTAGAAAGGCTTGTTGTTCTTAATGCCATGTACAGATACAGGCATAAAGTGACCACGTGGACAGTGACGGACAGGTATTGTTCCCTGGCTGCTGCTTGGGAAATACACTGCAAAGCAGAACAAACATCCCAGTTTTCGTCCTTCTTACCTCCTACCGATCTGTCTTGCTTTTCCCCACCTACAGACACTAGTTAAGCACTAGAAAGAGGCTTAGATCAGTGGTGACTTGATGTTGCTCTTTAATTCATGCAAATGTTCTTTTTAACTAGCTTGGAGTCTTAAACAGCCCCCTGGGGAACCTTTTGTGTTTATGATTATTGAAACAAAAGTTTATTTCCTTTAAGCACAAAACAATACAGGAATGGAGAGAAAGAACCTGTTTTCTTTACTTGCTAATATGGTAAATTTAAAGGTCAGGTACAAGTTGACATAGCAGTGGGCAACTCAACACTTGGAAGAATTCCCCAGAACAGCAATAAAAAGTGTCAGCTTTGCAGCCACACAACAGCAAGAAGGGTTTTGTCTGTATCTGGAGTTACAGAGACCTTACAAGGTCTGAGAGGGGCTTTGGCTTGAATGGAGGTTTCTCTGCTTTGGTATGTACAGGGATGTGTACAGACACATCAGGTGCAGCAAGAGGTCTGCTGCCATGTTACACCTGGAGTACCGAGTTTACTACAGGCTTGGGTACAGGCACTCCAGTGGCCTCAAAACCTAGCTGAAGGTCAAGCTTCTGCTGCAGCTGAGCATCCTCCCACAGCAGATGTGTCTCCAGTTGCACCCCCTCCTGATTTCATACATGGCATCTCTGCCATCCATCCTCAGAGCGGTGGGACAGCGCTGAAACAGGATCAGTGCTGGGTCAGCCCTGGCGTGAGGCCTGAACAAACAGGCTAAGCAGTTTTCCTAGCATATCTGCTGCAACTGACATGGTCTGTGGACTCTTCACGTCCTGTGATGTCAGGAGGACACTGGCTCTTCGAGCAGATCACAGCAGCCATTCTATCCTGGGGCAGGTGTAGCCCCAGCTCTGCAAGACACAACCCAGCTCCCTGCTGGAGTGCCAGGAGCTCCCTCACAGCTGCATGGTGGTGCAGCAACTGGAAATGCTTGATCTTAAGGTGCTAATGCTGAAAGCAAACGTACCATGAAAGGGTCATTCACCTCGGAAATGGATTTGAATCCTTTAAACCAAAGGTCTTGGTAGGCATAAAACTCCATAAAAACAGCCAGTGGCAGTGCTCCACATCATCATTATGTGTATGAGCAGCTTCATCTTGTTTCCAAGCCCACTGCCTGCTAATTTCAATAAACATCCTATAATTCTCTCATTATGGCCAGCAAGCACCCTTTCATCTTTACCACACGTGCCTCTTGCATTTTCACAGACAACTCGTGCTTCCATCCCCCCAGTTGTTTCTTCTCTGTCCCCCAGCCAGCACCAAAGGAAACTGTATGAAGCCAATGTCCTAAACCTCCCCAAACAACCCCTGACAGGGATGACAGTGTTCTCTTGCACCACTGAACTGGGCTCAGCATCTTTCCCCATCCTCTCAGTATGCCAAAGTCAAAGACAGAGGCCCTTTGCTCACAGACCATCTGTATAATAGATCACTCTGACACCAATTCACTTGCTCTTTGTGTAATACGTTATAATCTAGCCATTCAGACAGACATGTAAAAGAGAAAACTAACATGGCCTCTAAAATCAATGAGCCAGTAAATAGAGAGCTATAAATAATCAGGAGAAAAGATTTAATTAGCAACAAAACTCACTTGCAGTAGACTGGATGCGTATGGCAGCCTCTAGTCTGAATCCACCTCACGTGCCCTGGCTTACTCCAGCAGTCGCCGGCACCATCTCTTCTCATGCCCATAAAGACATGAGTCACATTTTGGGAGCTGTGTGATGTCCTGTAGGTCTCTGCATTGTTACCCCTGAGAGCAGCATCAAACCCCTGAGAGCCCAAGCTCACGGAGGCTTGTGCTCGCATCTGGAGGCAATGCTGTTGGCATTGCCAGTGCAGGTCCTGAGCTGCCCACAGAAGCGCAGGAGGAATGGCAGAGGCGTTGCCTGCCTTTGTTTGAGTTGGGGTTGGCTGGATAGGTCCCAGGAACATACCCAGGTACTTGCCATGCTTTTAGACACTGATGTGGAGAAAGGTGAGAGTTCTCTGAGGCTGACAGTGTTCCATAGAGTTTTGCTTGGCCAAATCTGGGTGTGAATCTGACCCCAGATATGATTCACATATGGATGTGGATCCAACCTGGTCGTATACCCTGTGACAGATCCTCTGGACACCATCAAGGAAGAGTTTTATCTCTGCTGGTGACCAGAACTGCTGCCTCTGTTCCTGTACTTCTTGCTCCCTTCCCATGGACGTGGCTGGATTTCTGAACATGATCTGCTAGAGAGCTGTGTCATTGCTTTGCCTGCTGGTATCACAGCTTATTGATAAGGCAATAGGTGAGGATAGATCAGCAGGGAACCCAGAATGAGGTTAAATTGTACCCAGAGCCTGTGATTTGAAGCAACTCAGGCTTGCATTTGAGGCAAGGTTTGATAGATCCCCAATGCTTTCTGGCAGACTGTCCTGCTGGAGTCTGCATCTCAGGCAGAGCCGCCGGCTGAAAAAAAATCATTTCATCAAGGAAAGGCCTGTCTTGTCTTCATTTTGAACCTGTTTTCTTCCTGAGCTGTGGCTCAGTTGTCTCCTGATCTGTCCGTGTTTGTGAATTCACCTGAGATTTTCAAATGAAAGCATGCCATCAAGCAGCATCAACCCTAAACTCCCAAATTTTCTGGGGATTACTGACCTGTGGTATGCTATATCACACGTCAGTAAAGAGTAATTTTATTATTGAAAGAATCATTCCATTAGGTCAAACCAGATTGTAAAGATCCCTCTCCTGTGTTTTACTGCCTTTATTGAGTACCCAGCCATATGCCTCTTTAGTATCCACGTGCCATTCGGTTTTATTAATGCTTGCATCTGCTGGTGATTTGAGCAAGGGCCAAAGGTTCAAAATTGAAACTCAAGGACCCTCTACTACTAAAAGATTTTATTAGCCATAAATCTATTATAAAGCGCCTGTGTTGACAATAGGGAATAATATAATCAAACCTCTCTCCCCACCAGTGACAGCCCTACTCTGCTGCAAGGATCCACATGAATTAATCTGTCTTGTTAACCGTCCCAGAGTAAATGCCTTTCAGGAGAAGAAAATACTCCAGCAAAATACAAAGAAACATCTGTGCTTTTACAAATACACCCTGCTTTCCACAGGGGCACTTATATAAATAGACGATGCTCCGTTCCAACATGAATCTCCCAGGCCATGTACTTTGTGTCGTTGCTGTCCCTGGTGCAAAGGGGATGCAAAATGGTTTGGTGGAAGAATAGCAGCCGTGTGCTTGCTTTGTGCAAGAGGAGAATATGCAGGGCAAATGAGATCCCTCTTGTACTCTGTGTTTTGCTGTCGCTTGTTTGGTTTGGGGTGGGTTGGTTTTTTTTCTGCCTCAGGAGAAGTTTGATTAGCTTCAACTGCAGCTTGTTTGAGGAAAGGTAACAAGTTAAAAACCCACAAACCCCTGATTGTGAGGATTTCTCTGCCTGTGGCCCTGGACAGGCAAGGAGAAGGGGCTGCCCTGGGGATGCAGTTATGCTCCCAGAGGTATTCACAAGACCTCAGGACTAGGAGGAGCTGGATTTCATGCTGATTTCAAAGCCTTGCCAGGCCTGTTTCCACCACAGCCACAAACTCTTTAGGCGATGGCATCCTGGGGTGTATTAGAAGAGGGGTGGTTAGTAGGTCAAGAGAGGTCCTTCTCTCCCTCTACTCTGCTCTGGTGAGACCATATCTGGAATATTGTGCCCAGTTCTGGGCCCCTCAGCTCAAGAATGACAGGGAACTACTTGGAACAGTGCTGCACAGGGCCACCGATGAACTGGAACACCTTCTTTATGAGGACAGGGCTGAGGGAGCTGGGCCTCTTTAGCTAGGAGCAGAGGAGTCTGAGGGGTGACCTCATCAATATGTATATATATCTCTCTATAAATATGTGAAGGGCGAGTATCAGGAGGACAGAGTCAGGTTGTTCTCAGTGATCACCAGTAACAGGACAAGTGGCAATGGGTGCAAGCTGCAGCAGAGGCAGTTCCATGTGAACACAAGGAAAAGATTTTTCACTGTGAGGGTGGCAGAGCCTTGGGACAGGCTGCTCAGAGAGGTTGTGGAGTCTCCTCTGGAGACATTAAAATCCTGCCTGGACATGTTCTAATGTGACCTAATCTAAGTGATCCTGCTCTGGCAGGGGGTGAGACTATATGATCTTTCAAGGTCTCTTCCAACCCCAACATTCTGTGAACTTTGCTCTGTTTATGACTTGCATGTGTTTCCTTACTTAGCAGAGACTGATCCCTGTTACAATGGGAGACCATAAGACTAAACTGGCTAACACTTTGGGATCTCTGCAGACATTGGCTAGCTGGTATTGGCAGTGAGAGGCTGCTAATTCCTTTACTTAACAGACCAGTGGTACCATTCCCACAGTGAAAGCTATTCCAGTTTGGGCAGAACATGTACATGTCATGGGAAATGTTACATTGTGGTTGACCTGACAGCCTGTCACAGGTACCATTCAGTATTAGCAAACCTCTTTTGTCTCCCCTGTCCCTTGCTTTTGCAGTCCCTATAATCATAATCCCAAACTGGAGCTCCAGCTGCATCGTATTTTAGCTGTACACTGAAATAAAAACTTAATTGCTATCAAAATTAGGTAAAGGAGGGACTTTCTGTCGTAACAAGAGGAGAAATGATGTGAGGACTAAACACCGTTCTCAGTTACTCCTCTAAAACCAGAGAACCTGGACATTTGAATAGCACTGTTTAGATGTAAACCAGGAGAGCATTTTAAAAGCTTCCTTTAAGGAGACAAATTAACACAATTCTGAGACAGAAAGCTCCCAGAAGTCAAACAGCATCCATTGCTATCCAGCTCCTCCAGTCCTGTGTGGCCAGGCTGTACCTGCTCCAGGTCAGAGGATGAGCTGTGCCGAACTGTGATGAGCTGCCCCTCAGCAGGACCAGTTTGCAGGGAATGAGAAGTGTAATTTCAAACCTTTCTGGTCCTTTTGTTGAGGTTTCTGTTTCCAGAGCAGCTCTGAGAACTATATCCAACAGAAATGCAAATGTGGAAAGCTTTTGTAGGGTGGAAACACAGACCTGGGTGACCTCCTGCTGGCAGTACAGCCGGTCACTCAGATGGAGCATATGGAAGCAGTAAGTTCATATCCTTTCTCCTTCTACCTTCCGTGCTGTGATTGTGCTCAAGAGAAAAATATTTCATTGTCCAGTAGTAAAAGCTGACATTATTGTCCTGCCTCCATCTGTCCATCAGCTCCCTAAAAATAATGCGAGATGAAAAACAATGTTGTGAGTCCATGGGAAATGATGGGTGAAAAGTACTCAGGTACCTCACAGAAAGATTCCCACAAAGGCAGAAGTCCTGGCATTCTGCCTCTGTCTGTTTGTAAGCATGCACAATTAAATTTAAAAGTTTGTCATGCCTCTTAGAATACTCAAGAGTTCTGTATTTCTGGCATGAAACTGAGATCTGGTCTTGATATGTCATAAGCAATGTACCAAAGCTCTGTTCCTTCCTGCCTGCTAACACTGACAGCAGCTCGCTGGTTGATTGGTTCTTTTTCTTCACTCTGCAAGACAAAATAGCAATAAAATCCCCCATCGTTTGGGTTTGGTTTCCTCTCTGCATCATTTGTATTTCTCCTGTATTAAATTTTGTTGGGGCCATTTCACACATAAACTTTATTTTCCTTTTATGCTGGAGAAAACTCGAGAAATTACTTGAAGCAACTGTGTTTATGAATCCCTTTGTGACAGCAGCCTGTCATCATTGCCTCTGCTGGACAATGTGAGCTAGAGAGGGGAGGGTGAAATGTGCCAGTCAAAGGCGAGAGATAGGCTGGGGCTTTTGTAACGTTTGACTGGGCTTCCAAAGGTTCCTGGACTTGGTGATTTTGAGGCAGACAATCTGTTTTCTTTTTGCTCTAAGCGCTCTCTCCCTGAGACAGGAGATGCCAGGGGGCTGTGCCATTCACTGCTTGCTCCTGGGGACGTGGAGCAGGAAATCAAAGCCTGAAAGCATTTGTGGAGGTGGGTGTGCTAAATGCAAAGCAAGAATCTCTGGAGTTGTGTGTTGGGGAGCTATGAGGACACGCGGAAGCTGGAGCAAGAGAGCTGAGGGCTTTTGGGGATGAGGGGAGAAGTGGATGGGGTTGGATGTGATGACTGGGGTAGTGTCAGCGTGTTCTGTGCTGGATGCAGTGGTTGTGGATGTTAAGACGTGCCTTACGTTTCAATTATTCCATAAGCTCTCAGCCACCCACGAGCTCATGCTTTAAGTACCCTCACAGAAGGCCTGAGTGAAACAAGTCCATTGTATCTCAGAGTCACTTACTGCTGGGTTTCTCATGCTAGTGTTATGGTTGGAAAATAAGTGGTTTCTCTTTTCCTTTTGCAGAAACTTTCAAGCACATTCAGCAACCTTAAATGGAAGAATAGTTTTCAGACTCACCAGTAACTTCTCTTTCTAAACCCTGCTTCCCCTGAATTACTCTCAACATGCATCTGAAAGGATAACTAAAAATAAAATATTGACAGTTTTGTCAATATCTTAAAGGTGTTCAGAAACCAATGAACTGAGCTTAAAAGTGAGATTGTTGCTGCTATTGTCAGTGGACAGCAATTCAGTGCACTTCTCAGCAAGACCTAAAAGCTAATGCTCCTGGTGTGTGACTCCCACATCATGCTGTGTGCTGTGGCTAGGGGTTAAGCACTTAAACTTATTTGACAAAGAATCGCTACAACCATTGACTCAGAGAAGGGGAGGGAAGGAGGAATGTCTAACTTTCTGCTCCAGAAACTCCTGAAGCTTTGGTTTCTTTGCTGAGGAGAAGGGTACAGACTGAGGGGAGCTGAAGCTTTTAGCAGAGCTGGGAAGTTGGGGAACTGTGGAAGAACAAGTACAAAGTAAATGGGCAGATTTATTAGTCACGTTCCTGCCATCCAAAGTGTCTTAATCTCACTACTTCTGTCATCAGTGATTCCCTAGATATTCCAGAGCAGCCTCTGCTTCTTCAGGGAATTTCACAATTTAAAAATTGCTTATGCACAAAAAGGAAAAAACACCTTAATTTTAACTTCCCACAAAACAAAGTACAAATCACGCAGCATCTAGCAAACTCTGCTCTTAGAAGTGCTTCATCTTTAACTCTTAGCATAAATTATGCTAGAATTCTTCAGAAGAACAATGCAGTGTTAATTTAGGTGCTGTAAGCACTCTGTTTTGCCAGTGCTGACATGGACACTGTTGGGTTTCTCTTCCCAAAACCCTGAGGTTCCCATCAGAACCTTTGCTCTTACTATTTTTCACGAGGAGAAGATTTTTAACTAATGAATTATTTACCCATTTGGGGAAAAAAATCCTAATTCTACATTGTGGAAGAAAGGGATGACCAATTCTTGTATTTGAGGAGCTACAAATACGCGTTGAATTTCACTCCTAAGTAATCATCTTGCTACAATTCATTTTTGGAAGTTTACAAAACCCAAGTCCTTGCTAAACCCAGTGTACATTACTCACATCCAGAGGTTACCTCCCAAAGGCTGCCACAACCACAGTCAAACCCAACCTCAGCTTCACACCCAGCCCTGGGGGACACAGATCTGTGCACAGGGACATGGTTTGATTGAGGTTTTTTTTTTCCTAAGACCTTTTCAGGCAGATCTATCCAGTTTGGGTTCTTGAGATGACATCATTTTCACATTTCCTGCTTTGCTGCTCTGTTATTGTCTGCTGGGTCAGTGATACTTTGTGCTGTGCCTGAAGTCAGTGTTCAGTTTTGGTATTGTGCTGAACCGTGGTCTTAACATTGCTCAAATGCTCCTTCTCTATGGGAAGCCTGTCCTCCTCTGATCCTTCAGGTGACCCCACCACACATACCCACACACCCTGGGTACAGCAGGCCAGCATCTCTGGCCCATCTCTTTTTGGAAAAAAAATGCCCTGAGATCTCTGGATGAAAAATGCTTTATAAAATTGTTGTTCTCTGGAGAGCAATAGAATTGAGTGAGAGCCTTTCTGTGGAATTTGTAAAGCCAACTACAGCGTTTAATGGCAAATTAAGTCTTTACTGCAGGACTCCATAGGCTTGTGTATTACCATTCCCAAAATGCTTGGAATAATCCATTTCTTTAAAAGCCTTAGGACACTAAGTGAACTGCATGAAACCCCCACAAACACAAAAATAGTCTAGATCATTCTCCTCTCAGCTATTTTCCAGTAAAACAGGGCTTATTTTTCCTTCTGTGTTGGCCCCTTGGACGAGTCCACAGTAGCAGGAATCCACTCTTGCTCTAGGAGTTGCCAAATTCATTACTCCTCTGCAGTGCGCAGAGCCCCTCGTCACTGTGGCCACTATCTTGAATCCTGACAGCTGGCTTAGGGTGCTCCAAGAATAAACATTTTCTAAGGCATTAATCTTTATAGTGATTTTCTACAGCGACTACTTCATCTGGTTTTTGGAAATCAATCTGGGGTGGGGTTCTTTTGTGTCTTCTGGTGAACACAATTTGATGTAAATGTTGTGGCTTCTCTTTAGAGAGGCTTGTCCTGCCCTGTGCTCAGGCAGGGTGAGTGGGGAGGTAGCAGTCCCTTGTCCAGAAGATGCTCAGTCTGTTTGGGGCCAGTTTTGATTATAATTTGGGATTGCATTCGGGCTTGCCAACATGAGGGTACAAGGATAAATCTTATCCTCTTAGGAGGTGCAGAGCAGGTGCTGCCTGCAGGATACAGGGAGATCCTCTAAGCTTGACTCTCATGGTCCTTTTGGTACAGAGACCACCCAGTTAACCCAATGAGCTCTCTTGGGTCTCATCTCCCCAGATGGATTAACAGCATAGCCTAACCCACAAACCTGAGTTCACACCTAGTGTACCACCCACCTCCTTTGTGCACAAAGATCTTACAGCAGCTTTCCTCACCTGAGATACCACATCACAAGTGACTTGCAACCATCTCTTGGTAGAAAATGTGGTTCGTGCAAGATTACATCTCAAAGGGTGGTTCCTGGCAAAACACATCCCCGTTGTCTTCACAACAGTTGTAGCATCTTCACATCTTTCTCCCTGGCAGCTTCAGCCTGTGAAACATGGGGTGTTGCCTGCTGCAACTGCTCACACCACCCAGCCCATCTGGCCCCACGCATTGTTGCAGCTGCTGGAATGCAAAGGGTGGATTTTCAACCACTGCAATGTTGAATCAGGTAGTTCAGCATGTCTTCTGTCCTCGCTCCAGTGTAGGAAAGGGAGGAGATCAGGGGAGAAGTGGGAGGAGGATCATCATTTAAGTGCAAACATTAAAGCTGCATTTAGCACCTGTCTAATTTTTAATATGTGCTTAGCTACGACATGGTATTAGGCACTGAGGTGAGTGACAATTTATGCAGCATTTCTAGATTAGCTGTGCATGGAGAGTAACTGACTTTTTTTGGCTCGACAACTGCAATTTAAAATAAAATCATTTCAATCTCAGCAGAAAAAAAAAAGAGAAAAGGTGTGTATTTGTGGGAAGGGAAGAAGGATTTCTCATGTTTTTCTGGCATTTTTGTTAAAATGAAGGGAATTTTTAAGCCCAGTGTTTGGCCCAGAGAGGTGGTGGAGTTACCATCCCTGGAGGTGTTCAAAAAAGTAGATGTGGCACTTTGGGACATGCTTTAGTTTTCATGGTGGTGTAGGGTTGATGGTTGGATTTGATGATCTTGGAGGTCTTCTCCAGCCTTAAGGATTTGATGATTCTATGAAAGAACAACTGCCTTGGCCTCCGAAACACACATGTTGATTCATTTTCAGAAAGCCAAGACTGCAAGGTCACCCAAAGCCAGATTTTCTTCAATTAACAGATGCTATTTAAAAGAAAATCCCTGGCTTTCACCCAATCACAGGGCAGCATCCTTTCTAACACAGCACCTGCACACCCAGCCTCAGGTTATGATGTACTTTTTCATATATAACACACATCCTACTGACACAGCCTGGCAGTCTGTATCCCAAGGCAGTGGGCAGCCCGGTTCCCAGCATGAGGCACTACATTAGACAGAAAACCACTGAACAGAAGTACAAGGGGAGTTGCAGAGCACCAAATAGCTTCCCAGTCTCATCACAACACTGGGGCCAGACTGACTTTGCTCAGCTCCTCAGGCAATACTACGTCTGGCTTCTTCCCACAGCTCAGTGTTTCTCTCTCGATTACTCTGATAGCCTCTCTCCTGCCATAATCCATCAGCGTGGGGTCTGGGGGCACTTCTGGTTGGTCACAGAGCGGGTCTGTCTGTCTCCTTGAGCCTTGGGGACAGATTCGCTGTTATCTTCACTCTTGCACATTTGTTGACACAGCAAAGCACAGAGGGGTTTCACTGCTCCTGCCCAATGGGAACAGCATGTGAAACACAGCCAGGTCCCAGCAGCCACTTCTAGAAGATCATAATTTCTCTGAGTCCAGCTTAGATCACAGAGAAGAGGAAATCATTGATCTCCTGTGCATGGCAGCTTATCTTAGTGCTCCATGGGTGAAATTTCTTCCTTATCAGAAAGGCCATTGAAAGACCCATGCACTGCTTGTTTCATACAAAACTTCATGGCAGGTTTTGGTATGTGCACAAGGTGGTTTTCTTTATTTCTGGGTTTTTTTCTAGCTAGCACAGAGAAAACAAGCCC
The DNA here is from genome assembly GCA_013400835.1 of Zapornia atra. Classification (NCBI taxonomy): domain Eukaryota; kingdom Metazoa; phylum Chordata; class Aves; order Gruiformes; family Rallidae; genus Zapornia; species Zapornia atra. The sequence goes on from VZTU01008955.1 coordinate 178,180, forward strand.
CAGCCCAGGAGTAGAAGATAAGCAACAGGATGCCCTTGCATCTTTCAATCCATATAGCTTAGGTTTCAACTGAGTGACCCAAGGCCAAGGTGAATATAGATCTGAACTAAAAGCAATGCTTCCCAGTTAATAACATTGATACACAATATCCAGCTGGCTGTTAACAGGAAAAGGGTTTTTTTAAACTAATAGTGATTTTTCTTCGTGTAAGTGTAAATGCCAAAATCCAGCTCCTCTGCAGTGATGCTCACTGTTTTGGCTGGCACAGGGGGCTCTCTGAGGATGAAATGCCATTTGCTGCTTTCCTGACTGCCCCACTGAAATGTGTGTTGGATTAGCACCTACAGGGACCTACAAGAAAACAGTAGAAGGACTTTAGTGATAGGAGAAGGGGTAATGGCTTCAAACTGCAAGAGGGGAGATTTAAATTAGATATAAGGAAAAGGTCCTTGCCCATGAAGGTGGGGAGGCCCTGGCACAGGCTGCCCAGAGAAGCTGGGGCTGCCCCTGGATTCCTGGCAGGGCTCAAGGACAGGTTGGATGGGGCTTTGGGCTACCTGGGCTGAGGGGGGTATCCCTGCCCACAGCAGGGGTGGCACTGGGTGAGGCTTTGAGGTCCCTTCCCACCCAACGCAGTCTGGGGTTCTGTGAAGGCACCACAGGTTCCACAGCAAGTGTACATCAGTGCCAATGTGCCAACACTACTGCACACACAAGGGGATAGCTTGGTGGGGTCTGCAGACCCCACCAGCTGTCAGTTTGGCAGCACCAGTACTTGTTCTTGCAGTAAAGCAGGTGAGAACTGTCCCTCTGCCTCAGAAAAGAATGTTCAGGTCAGCATTGGAACAAGCTTCTGTAGCCAAGCCATGACCAGGTCTAGTTTAAGGACTGGTACCCCGTCCTCTGGCATCACTCTAAAGTGCTCAGCACCCCTAGTGATATGGGAATAAACCCCTCTTCCTGAAAGTCAGATTTTATGACCTCCTTGGGGAATTGTGACCACCTGACAGACCCTTCTTCATAGCAACAGTACAAGAGAACATGCTCAGCCCCACACCACCCAAGCAAAGGTGGAATCTTCCTCAAATTTCTGTCCAGACGCCCCCGTAGCCCTCATTTGGTGTGCAAAGAGACAGATGCCCAACCAGCCCTCACCTGCTGCCCTGCCCTAAAAGCCACCTGAGACATGTGTGACGTTCCTGGGTGCAGCATCAGAGGTGCTGTCATCCTGAGTAGTAAAATGACACGTGTACACACGTGACACTGCATCGTGCTGCTGCACACGTGGCTTGGGACTGTAAGCTGCCAAAAGGTAGAGAAAAACATCTTTTAGGATCTGAGCCACCTGGGCAGCAGTTATGGCTGGCAGAGAGCTTTTTTATACTTGTCCTACACTAGATCAGTCGTGAGGTTGGAGTGGGGCTGGGTGGAAACACTTGCTGTTATTTTGGGTCACTTTGCCCTGTAATCACTGCAGCACAGCATGGAAGCAGCACAGTGAAAGATCCCCCCCTTTCTCTCCCTGCCACCTCACTTCTATAGTCTCAATCATGTTCTCACTAGAGGCAGCCGAGCCACATTCATTGCACAGTTTGTTTGTGAGCTTGGCATTTTTCATCATTTAATAATATGCAGCAAACGGTTTTTCACACTCTTAGAGCAGCCCCATAAAGCACTGCAACGAGCTTTGGCAGTGATTTTACTCAGCACATTTATTGCATCAGTTGTTGAATAGAACTGTTTGTGCATCTTAATCAGAAACCTGCCCCCTATTTTGTTCCCTCTAATAGGGCAGAGGGGATGTGGGGACATAAAGGAATTTTGAGGGAGCTCCCAGTTGCTTGAAGTTGCAGAATCATGAGGCTTTTTTGAGGTTGGTAAATCTCTGCTGGAGGTCTGACCCCTGTGATTTAAGGTAGAGGGAGCCCTGTTGTTAATTAGGGGCAATTTTAGTCCTGTTTTAGGCAAGCGACCTCATTTTGTATAATAGCAGCATAATCAGGGCTCCTGAGCAGGCTGTGCCTGGATATTAGCAGCTCTAGCATGGGTTTCTGCTCTCTGTGTCCCAAGCTGCTTAGCAGTGCTGGTGTCCTGGGACTCAAGGCTGGTGAGGAGCAGATCTTCAGGCTCAGGCAAGGCACGCAGAGAACCTGTTCCTGGTTCCTTAGATCGTGCCATTGCCCTTTCCAGAAGAAGCCCAGAAATGGAGCCAGCTGACATGGTCACTGCACTGCACTGGTGACAGGGAGCAAGAGGGGAGCCGGGCGGCTTCTGCGCCTCTGGAGTGCATTGACTTGGGAGACAGACACTTTCTAAAGCTTACCTGACCTGCTGGGTTGGGGCTGTCTCAGTTACCCGATGCTTCTGGAGTGAGAGATGTTGGGTGGGACTTGGTAAAGCACCAGTTGTGTCCAGTTGGGCAGCTGGGACCTTCTGGGGCAAGCAATGGGAGTTGCTGTCAGTGGCGAGGAATGTCTTCTGGTGTAGAGCTCTAACCACTAGATGGAGGCACAGATTGATACTCAGGGAGTGCAAGTTACACCGTGGAAATCACTACAGCCCCGTTCCAACAGCTTTTCCTCTCGGTTTACCCGTCGGGTCTGCAAAGCTGGGCAGACCTGCATGACAGAGGGACTAATGCACTCAGCTGTGGGAGAGGTTTGTGCTGCAAGAAAGCAGAGAGCGGATGCCAAAATGGCAATGGTGGGTTTGGATACGGCCGTGGGAACCCAGGCTCCATCGCAGCATCTGCATTTAGCCTGAGAGGCAATTTCAAGGACTGCAGTAACATGGTCCCTACCCATGTGCTTGCTTCCTCTGCTGCCTCTGCAGCCCCTCTGCCTGCTCCTCACAGCTGCTTCAGCCCAGGGTTGTTTCTGCACACTGCGGCGGGGTGGCTGTAGTAGCATCGCTGTCATTTATGCCATGGCTAGTGTTGCTCTAACTCCAGGCTAGACCAGCCCAAAGGACTTCTTCAGGGACATCCGTAGAACAGGGGAAGGGCTTGTTGCCTTCCCTTCCCCACCTCCCATCTAAGTGGAGAGCGTGGTCTGAGCCCGATGCGCTGTATTTCCTGCACCAGCAGGTCTGGCTGCTTTATTTGAACAACGAACCCTGTGCCATCCACGGTACCCCCCTCTCTGGTGTTGGCTGTAGGGTCCTTCCAGCTCTCAGAGCTGCTCAGAACCCAAGGTGAGCTGCAGGCCAGCTCGGTCCTCCCCTACCCTCCACGAGTTACAACAGTTCAATGCATATATTGAACCTACAGCAGCAGTACATAGTGGTAGGGGAGCCACAAAAATGATGAAAAGGTTTGGAGAATTGGGCCTGTGAGAGGCAGGCAGGCTCAGGCTAGAGAAAAGATGAGTGTACGGCAGCAGGAGTGCTGTTTGCAGCTGGAGAAGAGGCTGTTACAGGGCAAGTGGGGAGAAATTATCCTCATTAGTCACTGACAACAACGTGAGAACTAAGGGGCTTGGGCTGCGACAGGGAAACTGCCGTTTTAAGTGCTAGAAGAAACATTATAACCCAAAGCAAATCTGATTAATTTCAAGTGGGTAAATAGAGTCCATGGCATCCCTGCTGCTGAAGATGCTCAGCACTGGGCAGACCTCTGTCCTCCTTAGAGAGAAAACACCAAGCAAAGCTCCCCTCTCAAACACTCTAACGGAGCAGAAGCCATGTCCTCCTTCCCTGCCTGCAAACAACCAGTGATGGAGGAGCCGACATGCATCCCGACCCGCTGCCTGGCTCACTGCACACATGGAGGGATCTATGGCTGGTCCAGTCTGCATGGCCCAAGGCAAAGGATCTCCTCACTTGGACTTTGCAGCCAGCTTCTTTCACCACACTTCCTCCACGCTGCTTCACTGTTTGTGGCACAGTCCCTGCTATTTTCGCTGCAGAACAAACCTCATTTAAAAGGAACTCCTGCTGCTGAAGTGCTGGCACAAGATGCTAGAAGCAGCAAGCACCACGGGTGGTCAGTGTTATCTCCTTCCCGGTCAAGAGCACTTATCCTCCAGCGTGCACAAACCTTCTGGCAACACTGGAATAACTGGGACTGGGATCTGGGCATGCAGCATGTCTGCCCCAACCGAGCTGCATTTGTGACATCATCCACAGGATATTTTGGAGGAGTTTGGGGCCAGCAGCTGAAAGAGCCGTAATGCAAATGCCAGCCAGCCAGCAACTCCAACGATCCAACTGAACAAAGCTGACAAACTTCATTTTTAGCTCTTGCCTCAAGACCACACGCTGCAAAGCACAGGGAAATTAGTGCCATTAGTGAGCAAACACAGCAGGAGGACTTGGGCCAGTTGGGATACAAACAACCTGTGTCCTCAAGGGATGTTATATGCCCATCTCCAAAAGAAAGCTACACCTATGCATCGCAGCCCTGCAGAACATCTGTGTTTCCCTTGGAAGAAAGAATTATGCCAGTATGAAGTATTTCTGTAAGGGAATGTGCTACTTGCATAGTTATTAATTCATTACTGGCCATGGCCAAACTCACTCCTCCACTAAGTCATCTATTAAATGAGCCAAATGAAATTTATTAACACAGCATTGATAATTTAAGTCTTTTAGCATAAAGCATAATGGAATAGAAGCAGAAGTAATAATTTCTTGCCTGGCTTCCAGTTCATGTCTTGTGCTCAGTGCCCTGCATTATGGCTTCAGTTGTTCCTGCAGATTCTTCCCAAACAAGCTCCATGTTGGACCAGCCAGGGGGGATGTTCTGGGGTTTTGTGTAAAGACAAAGTGAGTTTCCCTTTGGTTTCGGTCTGAAATGACTTTAAAATATGAACTGGAAAAACAGAAGCAAGCCTTTAAATAGGTCTGAGGGCTGGCCAGCCAGAAGGAGGAAATACTCCTTTGGACAAAAACATGAGTGTTGCTGTATTTGCACCCAAAGAGGTCAGCAGCCCATCTCAGGTAGCATCCAAGCTCTGTTCTTGTTAGGACATCACCTCCTCTTTGTGTTTACTAAAACCAGAGGAATAGAGGCTTGGGGGGAGCTGGGGCAGGGTCTGTCACAGACCAGTAAGCCAAGTCTCTGCTGGGCGCTGCCCAAGGCAGCTGCTCACCTCTACCAAAGGTTGCCCCAGTGTCACTTTATCCCAGTGTCATTTTATCCCAGTGCTACTTTGTCAAAGGAAAGCACACATCCCCAGAGGAAATTGTCTAATCACCGTTTTGTACAATTAGACTCAGTCTTTATGAAGCTCTGATCATTTATGTTCTCAGAGCTAAGTTTGTTTCCACTGGAGATAATTTAGCCTCTAGGCAGATGGGGATTTTCATGGGGTTTCTAATTCTGAATTTGTTTGCTGGGGAAGTGCTGCTCTGTTTCCCTCCCGCTGCCCCCTGATTAAGAAGGAATCATAAATACATCTCTGAGGTGGGTTAGGTCTGGGGCAGCCTGGGCATATAGACCAACATCTCTCGCCTCTGAGATCCCTGCAGACTAGGGGATGGCAGCTAAGTGGTGACTGTGACGATCTTGGGAACACCTAAATCTTACTCATTTTACTACATAAAATGACAGGCAGGTCCCTAAGTGTCAGGCCATGTCAAAGATGCTCAAAGCTCTCGGCTCCTAATGAAGTTAAGTAAGAGTTAAGCTTCACGGGTATGAATTACGTTAAATGGGACTTACAAGATTAAGACACAGTGACATGGGGGAGCACAGCCCTTCCTTTCTTCCCATCTTTAATTCAGCGTGGGGACAGACAAAAGAGATGGGAGTTTGCACAGCAGGGGCTCTGCCATGTCTCTGGGAAATAAATGTTCCCCATCGGCATCAGTCATACGGTGACTCACTCCCGTCGGCGAGACGAAAAGAGCAGCAGCATCGCCTGGCCAGGTGGGGAGAGGAGCAGCAGTGACGGGGTGTAATAGAGCTATCACGGCCAGAAATCTCCGTCAGGTACCTGCAGTTAAATGTCATCTTAAATCTAAATTGGAGGGGGAAAAGGGAGGGACCGAACACTGAGCACCTCAAGAATAAAAACATCAATTAATCCCCTGTTTTCACTCGTGCGTCAGCGCCAATGCCCAGGGGAGCATCCTCCGCCCCTCACTGGCAATCAGCCTATATCAAAGCATCATTAACCATTGTCAAGTCAAAGACATCTCGATTATAAACGAGTCCTAGCCCAGACTTAGAAGTGCTTTGCCATTACCGTGTAGTCCTGACATGAAATGAAGCAACACATGAATTGCTCTCCCACGAGCTCTGAGCAGTGTGTGGGATTTACCCCTTAACCCCAACTCCTGCTGCTATATGAGAACAAATATTTATTTACTGATATTCAACAGATCATAAAATGCTAGGAGAAGAAGTCTGGAAACACCCCTATAAAGGTATCTTGGTCCATCTCTCCACTCACAGCAGGATCAACACTACTTATATTGTTCCTGACATTTTTTTCCTACAGACCATCAGTGATGGGAGGCAATACATTCTCATTAGGTTTCTTTTCTTCACTGCCCTGTACCGTTATCACTGCTACATGGTGCCCCTATCAGTGTCCAAGCAATTCAAGGAAGCTCCCTCTTGTCCCGTTGAGGAAGGGTTTTGCATTTAAGGGACAAGAGGGTTGTCACAGTTCACCACTGCCACATGCAGGTTTGCATTTCCCTTCAGTGGGGCTCGTGAAAGTCCACAGTCTGAAATGAGCATTGATTTTTCATAGGATGTCTGGTGTGCTTTTTGTTATGGGAATATGTCTTGTAAAAGTTGAACAAGGAATTGAAATATCTGTTATATTTATAAATCCAAACCTTTTAGGAGTTTGCTGCTGTTATTGCTGTTGGACTTACTGATGACTTTGGGTTTTAAAAATAAGATATTTAAGCAGAAATTGATTTCTTCCATGGAAACTTTAATCACGACCCAGGTTTTCTATTTTTTCAATCAAAACATGTAGATGAAAACATTTGACTGCCATCACAAAGGTCTACAAGTTGGATACATGGGGAGTATGGCAAGTTTTCACTCAAACTTTCAAAAGTTATGAGGGAAAGGAGCCCTTTAAATCCACATTTAGCCACCAAGATAAATAACCTGATTTCAGAAGTGCCAGCCGTGCAGGGGCTCTCTTCGGATGCCTCCTGTGAGTAAGCGCTCAAGAAGATAAATGGAGGTTTCCCAGACAGCAGCTTTCCCGGCTTCAGAGGAGCCGTGCACATGAATAGCTCCTCACTGAACTGGGCTTTTCATTACTTTTGAGTGGCACTTTTAAAAATGGGGCTGTAAACACAAAAACCCCTCACTCCCTTCCCGCACGCTCAGCGTGGCCCCTTCTGGAGGTGAGGGCAGAGGTTTAACAGCCTTCTCCCCACCCTTGTTTGAACAGTTTGGGACTGAAGGATGGTTTATGCACAGGATATGATGGGGTTTTATGGAGGAAATAGGTGTCTGTCTCATGAGATATTGCCTGGGTGAGAACTGGCATCTGTGAAGCTAAGATATTTGAGCCATCCTCCATAGTCCAGACACTTTCTTGGGCTCCACAAGACCAGCCTGAGCTCTCTCAAACTTAAAAGCCAAGGACAGAAGCTCACATACTCACCTTCTACCTCTGTTTCTTTGCTGCTATCACCAAATACACTTCCTTTGTAAACATACCAGTGACAGGAAAATCATAGGAAACATTTTTTTGAAAATGTCACAAAACTAAGCAGAAACTCAGTTTTTCTAAGCAGATGAAATCTGGAGTGTGGAAGTTTCTTTGTTATTTATTTGGGTGAAATAAAAGCACATAGACATAGTTTCTTTGCAGAGACAAAAATGGTCCAAGAGGTGAAAAACTTATGTTTTCCCACCCAGCTGTTGAAATCATCTCCTATAGTTTTATTCCAAGATCAGGAGTTCACCAGTGTGTGTAGAGATGCTTGTGCTCATCGTCAGTGAGAAAAGACTGGATGTGAACAATTTCAGCAGCATCCCCTGAGTCTTACACAGGCAGATTTCCCCAAAGAACAGCTTCCCTGAGCTGTGGCACACCAGGCATCTCCTGACAGTAAACCACACTGCAAGCCATCATTTGCATTCATAAAACTCGTATTTCATTGAGTGCAACAGCCAGAGCTGGGGTGGTGTAGGAGGGATGGCAGATTGTATTCAAGTGATAATAGCTGAGATTATTTGGGACTGTAATTGCAAGGGCTGGAAAAAGGGCAAAGAAGCATCTGGCCAGTCTTCTGCTGATCTCCAGGTGGTTTGTACTCAACCTCTCCCTGTCCAGGCTCTGCTCAGCCCAGGATGACGTTGGGTCCGGTTGGTAAGTGGGGTTGCTGGAGCGATAGCTCCAAGAGCTGTTGGTGACTTCTGTCCAAGAGTCTGGGGGAATGGGTAGAGAAGGTCCATCATGGTCTCCACTGGTCAGGGAAGACCCTGGGGTCATAATGTTTCTTCACAGCAGATACTGACTCTGCAGAAGGCTTAATACTTCTCAACATTCACTGCAGAATAGAAGGGGGTTATTCCCCTCTTCTGCAAAGAGGGAGGAAAGTCCCTACCTAACTGCTGGAATTGTGAAGCCAACAGGTTTCATCAGAGAAGGCCAGGGAGGACCTTGGCCATCTGCTGCTGTCATGAGCCCACAGGCTGACTGCAGGATGATGACTACAGTCTTCAAAGTTGGGCGTTTTCAGACATGGATTGTTTCCTGTTGTCTAGGGAGGTCTTGGAGAACAGCTCACCGAGGGGGTCCTGATTGAGCTCTAGTCATCTCTAGGCCTGGGAAGCTGCAGTGTGCAAGGAAGACCCAGACTGTCAGGCACTGTGAACTATAGCACTGGATGTGCAGGAAAAGGTCCTTCCTTCTGACTTCAAGCATCTGTCTTCACACTAGATTCACCACCTGAGCTGTCACAGCTTGCTTTTCTTTGCAATTAAGACACTGCTATTAGAACAGTTTCCATCACATGGCTGCATAAGCTCATGTATGTTTTTCTCCCCCTTTTGACTGTCTTCTGCCTGATCCTTTCTTTCCATTTCACGAATGGATTAAAAAACTCCTTTTAAGAAGCTGGAGCAAGTGTCCTAGGCTAATGCAGCCAAGTGTGCTTTCATCAAGGCAGTTCAGTCTTCACTGCAACATCTCTTAGGCTTATTAAATCAGCCTGGTCTCCTGAGGGATATTCTAAATGGGGGTAAAATACCATATTAAGCAGTCCAGGAACTCATTTGGTTTAATTTCATTTGTATTTAGTTTCTTTCTTTGTCTCCTCTTCAAGAAAGAAGAAAGAAAGGTTCGGAGGTATTCTAAAGATGCTCCTTTTTTAACCTTTTGCTGAATATAATAATTCAATGAAGCCTTAATAATCTGCCTCTCTTAGCACTAGCAAAAATCTCTCCTCCTTTCTTGCTACCTTTTCTTTTTCTTCCTGCTATTACCACACAGATGAATTAGCACAGATCCATAATGATGCCTCTCATTGCTAAACATTGATGAACTTTTGCAATGTATGTAGCAGAGACCATTTGCTAGGATGCTGTAAAACATTAGGGTAAATATTAAAAATAAATTGTACTTGTCAAGTAAATGAGGAAAAGGCACTATTTGATACATTAGCCAGCTTTTTGCTAAGGGAATTACGGATGTGTACTTAGCAGATTCAATTGCTGAAGTGTTGAATTTAGGGTTGGGGGGGGGTTCCCAACATACTCCTTAATTATTGCTGCAAAGTCTTATACAGTACAGTATACGTATTCTTAAAAAATCAAAAGGAACCAAGTGTTTCAAAAAAGAAAATAAAAAGCTTTTAAACATGATTGCTTAAGGAAAAGTAGACTGTGCCATCATGCTCTGCGTGCCAATGCAGCACGTGTATTTCTTCATTGCAGCTTTACCAACCTGTTGATCAGGTCTGAAAGAAAGAGTCTGGTAAGTGGTAACATATATGATATAGTGTATGCCTACATTAGACATCAGAGAATCCACTTCCTGGCTGGTTCTACAGGACATTAGAGTTCAGCTCTGCTCTTTCCAATGTGACCTACTGACACCGGTCTGTCACTGACCCAGGCACTTCTGGAAATGATACAGGTGATGTGTCAGACCTGGCTCTGCCCCTTCAACACCTTCTTCCCACCTCTTCCAAGGTTTTCCATGTCTCCATGCTTTTGACAACCATTTCTACCAGGCACGTTCGGTCCTGTCTGCAGGGAAAACATGCTGGTAGCAGTCAGTACCCTCTTGATCTGAGTGGAAATCACAAGTCAGAGACAGTCCTGGCCCTGATGGGTCAGCGTAGCCTGGAACAGCCTGAAATGTGGAAGAGTTGGAGGAGGAGTCACTGAACATCAATCTCTGGGGATATTTTGCTTCATTTCTGCTGTAGCTCCTGAATTGCTGTTCAGTAGCTCAAGTGCCTCATCTGAATTCAACAGGGCTGATGGTGCTTATCTAGATTTCATGCAAATCATCCCAAACACTGTTTTCTGGCTGCTTTCCAGTTGAGATTAATAGTGCCCCTCTCTCTTTCACGCTCACGGCAGCCCCTTGGTGGACTTCAGCATTTGCTAAATGCACACATGGCTTTGACAGCACAAGAGCTGTCTGAACTTTGGATCAGGGAGCAAGACCCAAAACCAGAACGTGCTGAACTGCATCACTGTGTCCTGGGCAAGACTTGTCTCCTCTGAAGGACCAGAGCTTTTTGTTTCTGGGACCGGTTGTGCCTGGATGAGCAGCTCCTCCTCCATCCTGAGTCTAGACAGCTCTTCTGATCCCCTCCCTGACTTGTCTTGCAGCAAGCCACCATGGGTGCACCCTGCTCTGTGGGCTTCCCATACCCCACCACCCCCTGACCCCAGCTCCGTGTGTCTGCAAGGTGACTGCACGTTTCAGCCGTTCCACAAAGCAGGACAAAAAAATGCATAAGACATTGACTTGAGAAGCAAGAAAAAAGATGTGCTGCTCCAAAATCATTCAGAAGATCACCTGCTGCTCTGTGCCTCAGTTTTCCCAGGTTTTGCCTATTTAAGCTCGTTGTTTAGTCTCTCTCCTTACATGTTTGTACAGTGCCAAGTACAGAAGGTGCCTGATTTCACTGCAAGTTCTGAAATGTTTCTGTAATGCAGATAGTAGCTCTTCTCTGCCAGTGTTTTAATTGCCAGGATCCCCGAGGTTTCTCTGCATACCCCTAGCAGAAGCCAGCACACAGGGCTGACCTCTCTAGCTTGCTTGTTCTGCCTGGCAGACTCTTTTCAATTATTTTCTCCCCATGTTGCTGTTTACATTTTGCACTCGCATCCACCGCAGCATTTCCAGTCACCTTCCAGCAGCCTGAATGCCTCCTAATCTGAAGTATATTTCAGCCTTATCTCTATCAAAGCAGAAGGGTAGGGGAGTCATCCTCATTCCCGGCTGCTCTTCAGCATCCTGATACATACGGAGGCTGAAGCCATCAGCTGCTCATCTCAGCTTTCACCTGAGTTTGAGTAAGTTGCAGATGATTCTTCTGTCAAGAGCACTGAGGACAAAATGAAACTTTTCTTTTTTTTTCCAGGGCTGCACGTTAATCTCTTCTCAACGTGCTTGGAAATGATTGTGTGTCATGTTTCATTTCGGGCTGTCATTGAGTTTACCCAGTCCCCTCGCAAAGGCTCCTGCGGCAATTCAATCTCTCTTGTGTGTGATCATGGGAGGAGGATCCAGGTCAAGAGTCCTGGGCTGGGAGCACTTTGCTGAAACATTTGGGTTGGTCTCCATTTGCACCAGTCTAAACTGGGATTGGGTTTCACCCTGGTGCCAGCAGAAGAAATAATTCTCAGTTTCCATAGGAAAGAGCAGCAGAGGTGCCAATGTTGAGCAAACTCTGTTGGCTGTGGAGTGAGGAGGGACCTACCAGGACAATAAAACTGGGTGCCCTCCTCAGCTCTTTCTGGCTAGCCCAGGCACACTAAGGAGTTTCCCAGCCCACTCCTCAGCCCAGAGAATCCCAGCACCTCCCAGCCCCCACATCTTGCAGTGCTCTGAGCAGCCCTGTGCTGCCGGGCATGCCCACCCCCTCCCTGAGCCTCAGGAGGAACACACAGCACAGCACGGAGTACCAGAGACAACCACACTGAGCACAGGGCATGCAGGATGCTGTGCACTGTGCTCCCTTTCCTTTCTCTCTAAAGGATTATCTCAACCACCTCTCATCTTTTCTCACCATTCTCCATGTTCTTCTCTGATTTTCTCCACTCCTAAGCTGGGTTTAGAACCCCTTGCTCATCTCCTCCCCTTCCCTCTGTGCACATTCATCTACTGGCCAAATGGATCCCAAGCAATAAATCCCTGTGGATCTCGGTGGGGACACAGCCGGGATGGGGGATGCTGGTGGGAGAGGTCCATGCCTGGAAGCAAGGGGTTAAAAAGAGTCATTTCTATTGAGAAGCCGAGCAAGGCTTCATGTCCTTATTTTCTGTCCCCAGGTTTTCCAGTTTTTACCCAAATCCATCGGGTTCTGTTTATTGTCACCTGGAACATTTGCTGAAATTTTTATATTGATCCGACTCTGAGTTGCAGAAAGCCATTGCAAACAAAACCCCACTGTCACGCTGACAGTGAGAACTCACTTCTCTCAGGCAGCAATAGAAAAGAGGTGACAGAGAGCTGAGTGCACTGATCATGTACCCATATATACACACATAACTGTGTAATTACTAGTATCATTGAAATGATAGGTATAAAGACCTAGTTAGCAATGGAGCAGGATCATTAGCATAAAAACTACAAGCACAAAAATGCACTGAAATGACAAATACAAGGAAGCTGTATGAGATTTGCATTAAATTAGTGACTGTGTGTGAGATGCTATTTAAATGGCAGGTGACTCGAAAATTTCTTTCCTTTTTAGCGTAAGAGGCTGAAATGTTCATTTTCATGGTAAACAGTAACTACACATTGATTTCTAGCTTTAAAGCATCTCTGCAAAAAGCACTCACAGTAAGTGGGGTTGGAGTCACCGAAATCAGAGGACTGGCTTGCCCTACATGTCTCTGAAACTAAGCAGCACAGCTTGAGTTTCTTTCATACACTTGTTAAAAAACCGCAGTGACAACAACAGAAAAAAAACCCAACAACCACCCTGTGTCTGGGGGTGAGAAATCAATTCACATGCAATTATTTGGGAAAGTGAGCTGATGAATTATTTCAAACCAGAAACACGCGTGAGGAAGAACATCGGGAGGTTGCAGAGAGCTGAACGTGCCCACTGACTGCTCCTTGTCACTTGGCAGTGCCCTGTATTGCCCCAGAGCAGAATAATGGGACCACATCCAACGACTGGTGGATCAAGCAGTCTCCTGCAGCTTGCAGACCTCATTTTTGATAGTAGCTAAGTAAGACCCTAGGCTTGGTTTAATATATAAGGGCCCCCAGTGCCCACCTGTACCCTGACCACAGGAGAGAGCCTGCAGAAAGCTGGGGGTCTCAATGCTCCCAAAACTCAGCACAGAGCCTGGGGAACCCCCATATCTGAGGCAAATTCTCAGGATCTCCAAACTCTCACCTTTGCAGATGTTTTTAAGGAAACCAAATAACCCTAGATGTTGCTGCACCCCTGGGGAGCCCTAAGACCTTCACTGCCCGTGAGGGTGTCATCACACTGACAAGGGCTGGTTTCTGATAGGAAAAAGCCTTGTTGTGAAATTGCAACTGAAAAATAACCCTTTTTCCTGGCACTGGTGCAAAGACTGGGGTCTCGGCACAGGATGGGAGATGCTGGTGAGGCTGCCAGTCAGCAGCTGCTGCTGGGAGAGGGGATAGAGGGAGTTTCTCTGGGACGCTCAGCCGTGTCCCTCAGTAGCAATAAGGCTGTTGTTCCTTTTGCAGTGTGCCACGGTCACACCTTCCCTTCTCAGGGATGCACTGAGGATGCCAAACTTCAGCAGTTACCTTCCCCCCGTGCAGAGCTGTTGTGGACTTGCCAGCTGCCACACAGAGGCTGCATGGCCACACCAGCACAGCACTTCACTTCTGCTAATAAGTCCTGCCTAGAGACCACAGTCATAACCCCCCAAGGGCTGTTAGCCCAGACGTGTTGTTGCTGAGCATGGCCATCCTCTGTCCATAACACAGACGAGCCCCAACCTGAGAACACGTGAATACTGGAGGTTAATCTCTCAGTTAGAATTTAATTTGCACACAATTAACAGCACAGGTGTAAGTTTGGTGTAAAGGCAGGTAAATGGGTATCTCCACCTGCATCCCAGTTAGGTTTATCCCAGGCATATCCTGCCACAGCAGCACCCACACAACAGGGCTGGCAATCATCACGTTGTACTGCTATAATTAGCTATCACAACTTCCTGACATAGTGAGGCTTTAACTAAGAGCTTCTGAAAAGGTTATCCTTTGACTGAATGAAGTCTTACCCTAACATATCTCTAAACAGGGCTATTTTTGGAATGAAAAATCTCACTTCTTTCCCAAAACAGGCCCATCTGAAAGCGGTCACTAGGCAGTGACACGTTAGAAGGAAGACTTTTTTTCTCCCTGGGTTTAGCTGGTGGTCGCTGTTCAGTAAGTTGCTCAGGTTCAGTTCGACCATGTAATTTGCAGAGAATTGTTTGAATGGCTTAGCGTGTTGGGAGTCAAAAGAAGAAATTCTACTCTTGGTAATTAAGATGGAATGGGTAATTATTTTTCTCTGTAAGTTCACTTTCAGAAGAAGGAAGGAGAAAAGTGAGCTTTTGAAAGCCTTTATTCTTTCTGCCATGGAAGTAGTCCTTATTTGCACCCACAAATGTTTACACAGACTTATTTGTGTCTTCCCTTGCAGGCACAGAGTCCCTTTGAAAACTGAGCCCACCTAATGAGGGAAGGAAAACACAGGCTGGTGCTGAGCAGAAAATATGCAGCTGCTCTACAGTATCTTTCTTCTACAGGTTTCTCCAAGTGCTTGACAAATTTTAAGATCAGCAACAAGAAAATGCTGAGGGGCATGTTGTAAACCATTTTTAAATGTGAGGCTTAAAATTTGCCCTGAAAGGCAAAAGTTACTTAAGTCGCTTGGCTGATGATCAGAGGGTACAAATAGGAAGCTTTAAATACCCAGCCCATACAAAGCACCTCTTCCAGCTCGTTATTCTCCACATGTCAGCGACACGTTTGACCGCACCGGTGTCTCTATTTATTTGCTCATTCTCTGTAACCTCAGCCTGTCAAACCCTGCATCTGTTTGGGCTGCTGTCAATCACACGTCAATTTTTATTTTACTTGGCTCATATCAAAGCTGGTGTTTTGACAAAATGTAGGGGGGTGGAGAGCAGCTGTTACAGCACCAAAGGCAAGAGAGAAAGGCAAAGATCTAAGAGTTGGAGCAAGGGGGAGTGGGGAGAAATGATGTGGTTATTATCCATGAAAAGGGTGCAGTATGGTGCAGGAGATGTGATGAGCAGAGAAGTGCCATAACAGCAGCACTGTGAGTTTTGGGGGGTTGGCTTGCTTGTGCTGGTTTTGGAGGTACAGAATCAGAGAATTGTTTGGTTGGAAAAGACTTTCAAGATCATTGAGTCCAACCGTTAACCTAATGCTGCCAAGCCCACCACATCTTCACATCTTCTGAATCCTTGACCACACCACTGCCCTGAGCAGCCTGTTCAATGATTGACAGCCCTTTGGAGAAGAAATTTTGCCTAATATCCAATCTAAACCTTCCCCTGGCACAACTTGAGGCCATTTCCTCTTGTTCTATCCCTTGTTATTTGGGAGAAGACACCAACCCCCACCTGGCTACCCCCTCCTCTCAACTAGTTGTAGCAGAGGTGGTGAGCTGGGCTTCAGACTGTAGCAATGCCAGGAGGTCTGAGCAGAAGGGCAAGGAAGATTGATGTTAAAAAGGTCAAGGAAAATCATCCAGTGCAATCCCCTTGGCAAGCCACTGCTTTACAGTTTGAATGTGGGGGACATAAGGATGTTTGTGCCCCTGTGGTCAGAGCTGCTGTCACCTCTGGCTGGTGTGTTGTGGACCCCACAAACACAGCCCAGGGGGTTTGTGGTGTCCACAGGGGGCACAGGCTAAAATTGGAGGTGTTTGGATGCTGGTGTATGGACCGATGCACTGATGTGCCCCAGGATGGTGACCCCATCATGGGAGGGGGGAGTCATGGGAAGTACTTCATCTCACTTGGATGACTCCAGCACCCAAATCCGTGGTGGTGGCAAACAGCTCCCACAGTAGTTCATCTACGCTAAAAAACCCAGACAGACTTGTAGCAAGTTGGGACTCAGGTGACTTTTCTACTAATAGGGATTTTTAAACCTGTGTAGGAATTGATTTACCTGCTGTTGGGAAGCTTCACAATTTCTTCTTCCTTTTTTTTTTATTTTAAATTCTGGGATGTGATTTTTTCCCCCCCATATTTCCTGTAAAATTCTGAGGAAATGCAGCCCCTTTAGGGAAAAGCTCAAAGCTTTTGCTTTTAATGACTGAAATTCCTCCTTCCTGTTTTACTTTTTCAAGCTGAGTATCATTATTATAGTGGTGGGGAAAAAAAAAAAAAGCTAAAATGAAAAATCACTTCAAAATGGAAAATCAAAACAGTTCCACTCTGTGGGGTTTTTTTTTCAGATGAAGTGTGATTGAAGTCAACATGTTCCTGAGCAACATCTCACTCATCATAAAATGGCATTTTCTGACAGAACAACATTTTTTCATAAAATGAGAGCTCAGTCTGGGATTCCTGTATAATGCCATTAAGTGGGAATACTTGGTGGATGGTACATAGAGAGGAGACACAAATTATAGATACTGAGGACCAATGATTATTCTTTTTTCCTACGCTGAAACAAAATAACCTATAATCATCCAGAGTAGCCCAGAGTCTTCTGTTCAGTATCTTCACGAACACAGCAGATACAATTAGAAAGCTGTAGCTGTCTCTTGGAAAATAAGGGCAATGAACCAAAAGAATTGAACAAAAATAGGTGCCAATAAGAGCTAAGAGACTACACAGTTTTTGGTTCAATGGCCAAATGGAAAAAAAATACATTTGGAGTTAACCTGAATTGAAATTTTTTTCAATTTTTCCAGTGAAGCAAAAAGTTGAAAAAATTAATAGCAGATTGCTTTTTCTTTTAAGCTTTTTTATTATTATTATTATTTTCTATTCCATTTCTTTTTCAGCTACTTTTAGGGGAAGTTTCAGAGCCTGTTTGATCAATCCCAACCTACAGTTTTCTAGTGGAAAAAACAAGTTTTGACCAAAAGTGTTTTACTCATTGCCAAGTGGTATGGAGAAAATTAGATTAGACCTTCTGGAGGTGTGAGCTGTGTGGAGATAGGGTTGATGTATCTCAGGTGGGAATCAGCTCTCCTGTCCCCAATGAGACCACATAATTCTCTGCCTTTGACACATGCTGGCAATCCTTCAGCAGCGATGCTGGTGCTCCCAGGGTGGCCTTGCAGGCAACTAATTTGATGACAGGTCTCTCTGTTCTGGCTATTGGAGTTCTCAATGAGGTGGTTGTTTTAGGAAACATCTCACAATGGAGATATGCCAGACCAGACGCCAGACTAGACACCAGGGAATTCTTTCAATCTGGTTTGTTTGGGGGTTTTCTTGCAAAAGAAGCAGATTTAGTTGGACAAAATGTTTGGTGAATCCATATCAATGTTACTGAATCTCCCACTTGAAAATATTCTGAAGCATTTAGAAAGCCCAGCTTCAATCTTTGCAGAGCTCTGCTTCCTCGAGTTTCCTTTCAGAAATTGTTTTTCATTTGCCTAATCTGTCATCAAAAGACAAGGAAGCAAAACAAACCATTTCCTTTCTAGATCACCATAAACCATATTAAATTCAGAATTCTGAGTGCGCCAAATATGCAAAGCTTTTGATCAAACCTTTAACTAGATGATGTGTCAGATTGTATAAAGTTATGGGATACCCAGCCAGCCAAAGGCAGAACCTATTTTCCTCCCAGATTTGGCCATGGGAACGACAGGGTGAATTGAATTTGGTTTGCTCATTGTAATCCTGATGCTGCAATCTTCCCCTCAGCCCAAACCCATCTGCAAGGGAGAAACCACAGGAAGCCCCAAGGGATTAATCTCCTCAAAATGTGGCTTACGCCCTCCACTTTTCCACCTACTACCATGTTTTTAGCACTTAGGTATTGGTTTTATATCTATCTATACAAAGAATTGCTTGAGCTTTCTGCAAATCCTGCCTGGTTTAGGTTTTGAGCGGCTGCATCTCTTTGTGAGGGCCAGGATGGCTTCATGGGTGCTGGGATGGTGTGTCCCTCACCTCTTGATGGAGAGTGCAGGCAAGGCATGTTCAGCAGCATTCCCAACACTGGACCACAATGGAACAGAGGCACACAGCAGCACAACTTCACAGCAGCCCTCACTCCTGTAACAGGCTGCCAGCATGCCCATAGAAAGAACAGTGCTGAGTTTCACAGGAAAATGTGTTTCTCCAACAGACCTACTAAATGGTGTTTGCCCAAGTCCTCCCCTCCCTTTGATCTCTTTTTCCACCCTGACCTGCTCCTCTCCCCCATAGCAGTACATGGTATCCCAGCAGATGACTCTGTAACTATAATTCCCTGAGTATACAACTTAAGGCCATGTTTTATATTAAATGTTCTGTGTGGCAGGGAACATAATAACAGG
Source organism: Zapornia atra (assembly GCA_013400835.1). Lineage (NCBI taxonomy): Eukaryota > Metazoa > Chordata > Aves > Gruiformes > Rallidae > Zapornia > Zapornia atra. The sequence goes on from VZTU01008955.1 coordinate 196,804, forward strand.
CTAACTTTATTGTAAAAAGAAGAAAAAAAGGAAAAAGCCCAACAAAACCACCTTCAATTGCATGTGATGCAAGTGCTTTATTTTCAGTAAATCGAGCTGTTATCTTTCCAAACTCCTTCTCAGCACCCTCCCACCCTAAATCCTCCAAGCCTTCAGCTCTTTGAATATGCTATTCCTGAGGGTACATAATTATCAGGAAGTTGCATCCATAATTTAAACAGAGACCTTCTGATTCTGTGCCTCGATGGGCTAGTGACATTTCCAAGGGAAATTTAGCTGAACACTGGGGTAAAGCTCCCACTGTTCTTTGACAAGTTTAATAAGATCTTTATTGTTTGCAAAACAGCCTGACCTTAGCTTTACCCTTACCACCGAAGGGAAGGGGGAAAGATAGCTGGATTATAACAACTCTTTGAAATAAAACTAATGAAAATACAGAAAATGTACTTTGAGGGAATCTGTGGGATAGAGAAGCCCAAGAACTTGGGTGGCGGCTTCTTCCAAGGCACAGGTGGGAAGTTTGGGTCTGGTTTGGCAGATGGTTCAGGGCTCCTCAGCTAGGCTGGAAATCTGCCCTAATTTAGGTGTCAGCAAGTCAGGGATAATCTTTAAGATAGGCACCCCAACCTCTCTAGTGAGGAAATGAGACCTCCAAAGATTGATTCATCTTAAGCTTTAGTCAAAACCTCTTCCAGACTGTAATGAAATGAGGATAAATACTACATGTAGTTATAATCCAGGGTTTGCTCAGGAGGCTGGGCTCAAGCTAGTTTAAGAAATGAGGTCCAGGAGTCCTTAGGAACGAAGGGCCAGTTTTCCTTTGGAATGCGAGGTAGTTTTTCTCGATAATCAGGGTCTGGATGAGGACTGGAGTCTAAAGGCAGAGATGGGAGACCCAGGAGTCAAGGAGATGAGGTCCAGACTTGCTTGAAAATTGGACCTAATAAAATTTGAGTCGCTTTGGTACATAATCAGGAACTGGGGTGCAGCTTATCATGAAACTTAGTCCAGAATTACAACTTGAGCTCTGACACCTAATGTGTTTGAGACTGCAAAAGACGTAGGAATTTTTGATGGTTTTGAATAGTTCACCTGATTTCAGGCTCTACAGCCAAGTTTTGCACTTAATCCTCTCCTGAAGTGGTTTCTTCAGACACAGCTGACATTTGGGAGGATTTTAACTTCCTGCTTTGCAGACTGTTTCTTGTTTGTTTTTCTTTTCGGAGAGGTTTCCTCTTTGTAGTATTTAGCATTTAAATGGAAAATGGAAGGGGGAGAAAAAGCAGCATTTTGGTATCTCACAAACCAGATGCCTGACACAAATCATCACTTCATGGCCAGCTATTAGTAAGCAGGGCTGGATAAAGAGATGGCACAAAACTTCTAAGTCCCTTGGCTGCTCAGAACATGTTTCTGAGGCACTTTGCAGCCTTTGTTGAGACCCACAGGGATGGGATAATGAAGCAGCAAGCAAGTCATTGCCCAGCAAGGATCCTGAGAGCAGCATCCTGAGTGAGATGGAAGACACAAGCTCACAGCTACACCAAACCAGACAGTTTTAAGCAAGGTGCTGGGCTTGCAGAGACACAGAGAGGTGCTGGTCTCTATCATTTGCCATGTTGGATAAAGAGATATGTGTCAAAACCAAAAGGGTGGGTGAGTCGCTTCTGCCTCGGGACCTGTTCTGTATCTGCTGTCATCTGACATAATCAATGACACAGGTTGCAGAATAGAGATCAGGCTTCTGGAGATTATGAGCTGTATAATAATGGGAAAAGATCCAAATGGGCTGGAGAATGCAGCCTGGGTGCAAGGTGAACCTGACAAATTGGAGGATCAGGCTGAAAAACTAGAATGTGATTGAATAAGGGTGCAAGATCTGCACCTAGGACAGGTAACCTGTAACGGTGGGATGGAGAACTTGGCTTGGCAGGAAAGGATGGGGAGTTTGTAGCTGATGTAAAGCCCTGAGTGATCCTGCAACACCAAGCATAAAAAAAGGAAATGTATGGGGAAGTGATATATCAACCACAAGGCAAGTGAGTAATCCTTCCACCAATAAGGCCACATGTTCATCTGGGTTTTAACACTGTACTTTAGGATAACTGTGGAGTGGCAGGAGGGCATTCAGAGGGCTGTAACTATCAGCAACCCTCAAAACATGGCATAAAGGTAAAATGAATACATAGGAACTGTTTAGCCTCAAGAAGAGATAGCAAGATAACCATCTTCAAGTATGAAAAAGGCAAAGACTGAGGGAAAAATGTATTCTTCATGCCTCTGGTGAATGAGTGAAGAAGAAATTAGTTTAAATTGCAGCAGGAAGGATTCGGGTTAGACATTAGAAAGCCTGTCTTTAAAGTTGGTGTTGTGAAGTACTGGAGTTGATTGCCCAGGGAAGTCACAGAGCTTCCACTGCTGGAAGGCTTCAGGAGGTTACACAAATATCTGTCAGGAGTAGTTTAGGCAGCGTTTTCTGGCTTGAGGCAGAGGAAAAACCCACCGACCTCCTGAGATCCTTTCCTGACCCTTTTTTTTTCCTTGCAGTTTTAAGTTTTTGATATTTCCCATCTCAGTAGGAGTCTCAGACAAAGCCTGGCTGTCAGAAAATAAGCTCTTCTCCCTGTTTATCAGAGCGAGCAAGAAACCACGGGACCATCAGAATTTCAAATGTAATTTTACTCAGTGGTCAGCACCTGAAACATCCGAGGCTTAAATATGGGTTCAAACCTAGTCATTTTGGTTTTTAAAACCCCCATAAATGCAGATGTCCATGTGTTGTGAACTGCTCAGTAGACAGTAAGAGGTTTTGTTTAATTTGTGCGTTCTGATGCACGGTTTGCCCTACACGGTACAGTTCAGGTTAAACACACAGGAGCAGAGGTTACCCACTTCTAATCTGAGCAGAGTGGAGCTGTACCCTAATACTGAACCACACAGCTCTTTGTGAACATGAAAAGAATCTTTATTTTGGCTTTGAGATTTTTTTTACAACTGTTAAACATATAGGGAGCTTAATCCCCTGTTTCCAACTGGTACAAACCATTGGGAAAAAAGGAGGGCCAAAGGTAGGAGCTCTCACAGATTCAAAATTCTTCCCAGTCTGACCTGCAAAGCCTGTGAAACTCCAGGTGGGATAGGACTCTCTCCCAAAGTTCACATTCCCACTATAGAAACATAAAGAATGGAGAGCTAAGAGCTCTTCAGCTGATCCAGAGAAAATGTCAATCTGCTCCAGATCTTGGTTATTAGACACTGAACTTCTAGAGAAAAATATGTGAATGTCTAGATGGTCCATGTGGAGAACTGAAGCTGTCAGATTTTATGTTTAAAATGTCAGAAAAAGTTGCCCAACATCAAGTCCATGACAAAGCTGGGACACAAGAAAGGAATACTCAGCAGTACCAGATGTCATGGAGGGACCAAGCTGGGTGAAAATCCTTCACCTCCACCATCTTATGAGCACAGCAAAGGAGGTTCTTGGAGTGATACACACCCAGGAGCATCCCACTGCCACCAACGCAGCTGCTTGCTGCACCGGGTGGGAAGGAGACCATTATTGCTCAAAAATCTCCTAGGAAGGCATTTTTGTCTGTGTATTGGAAGACTGAGCTAAATGCTTGGAGCTATTAGCAGACAATTAAAGCTAATGTTGCAGCCAGCTGAAAGATCCCAGTTAGTCACTTTACGCAATTTAAACCTTTGAAAATTTCCACAGTTCTAATCAAGAAATAAAAAGGAAAATACATATAGATGTGTGTGTATATATATATATCAGAGCATTAACTTTCATTGTCAAATCAAGTAAAAAATTGCTGAATGAGGTAAATATGAGAAGAAATGTAATAGACTATTACCACTGTATAGCTTGTGGCTTTCATTCTCAAATGATATTCACACAACCCTCACCCACACACAAATGCACTTTGGGATATTTAGGGGAAGAAAATAGTAATGTTTGAGATGGATAAAATAATGAAGTGAAAGGCATAAAAATCTGCAGAGCAGCGGGTTGTAGGGAGCTGAGTTTTAGGCTGAGTGTTGGTTAGAGGCCTTTTCCTTCTCAGGAGGCAGAAGAGTATTGAGTTAGTCTCAGGAAGGAGACTAGAATAATAAAAGGTAAATGTAAAAATGGGTGGATACATGGGTAGATAGGTAAGGAGAAACAGGTGAATTGTATGTAAGGAAGATAAAAGGTGTCTAAAGGAGTACTGAAGGAAGAGAAATACAGGCCAGTGTGCATGAGAGCTTTTTTATTAAATGGGTCATTGGATGGATAAAGTAAAGACAATCTGAAAAAAAGCGAAGATACATTCCACAAGAAGCTGACAGAAAGGTAGGCAGCCACAGAATAACATGCTGCACTGTTTAAAGTTTTCTTTCTCATGTAAGCTGTCAAAGAAACAGCTTCGCTGCCTGTTTCCAGTGGTTTGGGTTGTGAAGGGCATTATCTTTGTTCATGAGGTGACATGCTGACCCACAGCCCTGTTTTTTCCAGTACTTTGGCTCTCTGCACTTTGGTGTGTTGTTGAAGGAGGAAGGTGTCCATGTGGAGATCTGGCTAGAAAAATGAGGGCCTTAGTTAGACAATAAAGCAAACAAACCCCACGTTTGGAGACTCATTGTCTCAACAAGGATGAGAAGTGTTTGTTGCCCAGGGTGTCCTGGGAGTAATCTTTGAGGCAAGCCAAGCCTACAGAATGATCTGATGTTGTCTAGGAGTAAAAAAATGTTGTCAAACTTGGCTCCTTTTCATGATTAAAGCAATTCACTTCCAGATAGCATTGAGCAAGTTCTTACCATGCCTATGTACAGCACCAAGCACACTGGAGTCCCAGTATTTTGTGGAGACTCAAAATAGCAAGCTCCCTTGTCATTGATCATGGTTTTCTGCACAGGAGCTTATTTCTGCCAGAGGGGAAGGCATCGCAGCCTCACAGGAGCTCTCATATGTTATAGCATCTTCTCCAGCACTTCCCAACTGTCAGAGCACAGAAAGAGAGAGGAAAGATGGGGCAGTGCCCTCCAGCTGTTGGTGCTGCATCATGAGCCAGTGAGACCATGATGGGTTCCTGGAGTAGTGAATCAACAGTGTCCACCTAAACCCTCCTCCATCACTGAAATTCCTGGTGAAGGCTTTGTCTTTGCAGAGAAGAACCAGGGAAGAGAGCAGCCTGCGTCTGCTTGACAATCCAGTGTGCCTGCCTCTTGAGATATTTGTGCACCAGGCATTTTGGCATGAAATTACAGCTCAAGGCAGCAAAAAGTTTTCAGTGCTGAATGTCATTCCCAGAGCTGGCTGCTCCAAGAACCTGAACGTAGGCGACAAATTATCCTCCCTATTCCACACATTGCTCAGATGCTTTAGGCTTTGGCTTGGGCCAGGTTTACCATCAGTACCTCATGCCTTGATTAAATTTTAGAATCCTCTGCATAGGCTGAAGGTCAGAATCAGAGAGCTACAGCGAGCAGCAGTGTCAGGGTCAGTGAGACGTAGGGGAGCAGGCTGGAAACCACAAGAATGAGCTATTTGATCAGTACTTCAGAAGACACCACCTATGCCCAGAATAAACAGGCAGGAGTGTCAGAGGGCACCCCACATTACATCCAGGGGCATGAGGAACTTTGTGCCAAGTCTCCAGTCTTCACAGGAGATACACAGTTCGTAGCAGCTCTCCTACAGAGCTGTGGGAGATGCAGTATCATTGTCTCAGCACATTTCAAAATGTCAGTGGCAATTGGAATCAAATCCTACAGTGCTGTAACAGGCACAGTAGTAGTAGTATAATAATAGTATTAATATTATTATGGAGTTAAGTGCCTACATTAAGACACTGTGCTCAGAGGGCACACCTGCTTGGGAAGCTTGCATTTCTGCTCTCTGAGTGCCTTTCTCAGAGACGTTAATACCAAGGTACTGTGTATGGCCCTCAGGGAGGTGTGGACAGGGCTCTGGAGGTGTTAAGTGTCATTCTGTTTGTTTCCTATCATCACCCATCCCAATTAATTTGCCTTCTCCAGCCTGACCTTTCCTTCTCTGCCACCACCAGCTTTTCAGGGTGTTTATTTCCCAGTCTCTGTGAACATGCTCCCTGTCCCATGGGGATGGTTCTCCATCGCTCTGGGTAAAGTAGCTTGTCCCTTCTGCATCATCTTCCACAACCCTCTGAAATTCACTGGAATAGGGTGCCTGTGGCCAAAATGCATCTTCCCTTTTTGTACCCACTTCCTGGAAAGGAGCAGCAAATGTCCCACAGATGGTACTTTCTTGTCACAGACTAGCTCATCCCGTGGATGGTGAGAAGTAGAAAAGAAAACCTATTGGACACTATTTGTAAAGCAGGTTGGGGTCATCTCAGTCATGAAAAATGCTTGGGGAGAGGGACACAAAAAGTATTTCTGTTTTAGTGTTCCAAATAGCTCCCAGGTGTTTTGGCAAAGCAGCAGAGGTAGAGCTAAAGAAACAAACACAACAAAATCTAAATAGAAAAAAAAGAGACTAGCAGAAGGTGCAGAGAGATTGTAGCAGTTCCCCCATGTCCTGGTCTGGGAGAATCCTGCAATCTCTACCCGTCAGACCTCTGCAATGCAGGGAGGTGGCTCAGCTCTTCTGCCCTCCCCAGCTGGAGGTGGAACAAGGATGGAGGGGGCTGAATGTGGAACGAGCAACAGCAGAGGCAGCTTAGCACTGCCAGTGTTTGGTGTAGGAGCGGAGGCATTTGCTGGGTTTCAGGAGGTGGCCTGTGTTCAGTACACAATGCTTTCTCACCCAGCAAACTCCCAATTCATTTGAGAGGATGCCAAGGGGAAAAAAAATGCATCTTTGTTGTGGATCTAATGGTAGCAAGGCAGACAGCTTTGAAGGGACCATACTGGAGAAATGTGTGTGGATGTTGCACAGCGTTAAGCTGTAAAACCACACGCTCCAAACCGCTGCACACAGGGCTTTGATGGAGCATCCTGCTGACCCATGATGGAACGACCATACCCAACTGTTAACAAGGGGGCTGACTTCTCTGCTATTAGCCAGGCATTTGAAAGGCAGGATGCATCTATCCCACATCTCTTCTCCGGGTCAGCAACCTGCTGTTACATGCAAATGTGCCAAGGAAAAGGTCAGCAAAGGAGGAAGCACTGAAGGGCTGCAAGAGAGGGGAGGAGGGATCCAGCTGAATGTGAAGAGCTGAAATGAATCTCGTGTTTTCCAGGCTGAAAGGCTGGCAGCCTGAGAAATGATTCTTATTTACACCTACAAGAACTGGTGCCAGACATGCAGGTGATGGGATGACTGGGCACAAAGGAGCGAAGTATCGACTGGTGGATTCTTCAAAGATGGGAATAGCAGAGGCCCATCAATCCATGTCACCAAGGGATGGAGAGTTATTGTCTTGCCTGCTCTCTCACTCACACACACACACACACACACTCACAGAGACTTGCAATTGCTTTGCCAGTTTGGCTCCAGTCTTCCACTGACTCATAATCCAGCTACTCTATCATTTCTTAGTAAAGGGCTGTCAGTGCATCCCCAGCTTGATCAAAGAAATGCTTTGGTCCCAGATAATCCCACAAACCTTCCTGTTCATGCAATGCTAAGATCAGGCTGGTTGTGTCCCCTCTGTAGTCAGTGGAGCAAGAGGTGAGTTTCCCCACAGGGTGACCGATCCTTTCCTAACAAAGGTGCTTAAAATATTGTTGCTGAACTGCCCTTGGCATGTCTGGATTTCCCTAGAGAGCCTAGCTGGCCAGCTCAGACAGCATCTTGCATTACAGCAGTCAATACTCCTCTCCATGCAATGGCAGTGGTCCTCATTCAAGAAAATCTTATTCCTGTTTATTACAGTTCAACACAGCTGCAGGGAAGAGAAATGTTGCTTTGGGGTTGGTGCACTGTGTGTCTCAGAAGCCATGGATTCTCTTAGTAAGTTGTCCATTGTTTCCTCTGCATCTCTAGACCCTGCCCTTACACAGCATGATGGATGCTCCCTTTTTCCCACCTTTCTTTTGTTTCCTCCTGTTGGATGACATTAATGTAAGGCTTCCTCAATGTAACCACAAAGTTCACAGAATCAAAGAATGTTGAGGTTGGAAGAGACCTTGAAAGATCAGCTAGTCCAACTCCCTGCCAAAGCAGGAGCACCTAGTTAGGTCACAGAGAAACATGTTCAGATGGGGTTTGAATGTCTCCAGAGAAGGAGACTCCACAACCTCTCTGGGCAGCCTGTCCCAGGGCTCTGCCACCCTCACAGTGAAAAATCTTTTCCTTATGTTCACATGGAACCTCCTCTGCTCCAGCTTGCACCCATTGCCCCTTGTCCTAGCTGCACATCTCTGAGAAGAACCTGGCTCCTTCCTCCTGACTCTCACCCTTTACATGTTTATAGACATTAATGAGGTCACCCCTCAGTCTCCTCCAGGCTAAAGAGGCCCAGCTCCCTCAGCCTCTCCTCCAAAGGAAGGTGTTCTACTCCCTTAACATAGGTGGCCCTGTGCTGGGCTCTTTCAAGTAGTTCCCTGTCCTTCTTGAACCCAGAACTGTTGTGGACTCTTCTCTAACATCTTGGATGTCACAGAGTTGCTTTGCTAGGATCTGTGTTTTTTACAGAAAGTAGCTATATGATGTCCCAAGCACAGCGTGGTCTATCTACCTGCACCACCATCACTGCTCCAGGCCTAGTGTTCTTTTGAGCAACAGGTCCCACTCATGCAGTATTTTTCCTCTAAGCACAAGTGTTATTCCCATGGCATACACATATCCTGAAGGGAAAAATAGCTTTTAATATAAAGTCATGGCAGAAGCCTGCCAGAATCACCTGGCCAGTGTGGAGAACTCCATTGACACCCGCTAAATCCACAAGTCACCTTATTTCGTTGATCTACAACAATACTTCCTGTGCCAGAGTCCTTCAAACTCTACCAAAATGGCAAGATCTGAGCTAAGAAAAGACCCAAAGTGCTGCTATGCATGTGATGCCTCCATTACCTTCCACTTAGTGAAGGTCTTCTGTACTTGTTAAAGCCTATAGAAGCAACCACAGTCCCTAACCCTGTGAAAGAACTTGTTCCTGAGCAAAACCTCCATTGGCTCAGCAGTTCAGCAGGTAGCCATGCTCCACTGCCTGGGGAAAACGCTGCTGTTTAAGACTTGCTGAGCAAGGCCTATAAAAATTAACACATCTTGCCAGGGAGACAGTAGGGGTTGATTAATGAACACAGCCAATGAAAGGGGGGAGGGGAGAATCAGGGGAATAGATTTGCTAAATTGACAGCATATAAAATGTTTGTTCCTGCCTGAAACAGCAAGGTTGGCAAACCCTATCATGGGCCAGTAACTTGGGTTAAGTGAGAAGGCCACGGACCCGTGACTTGTATATCATCTATATTCAGATGTACAGGCTTGTAGCCTCCCTGGTCCAGTGAGCCCAGTAATGAAAGACTTTAGAGCTGCCTGAGACATAAGATCAAGTGCCCTGGTTGCTCTAGCTCTGGTAAGATTTTAGATGAGGATTAATTTTGTTAATGATATTTTCAGTGCATATCTCTCCTCATTCCAGGGTTATTGTGTATGCTTCTACAGAAGTGAGAACCTTGAGGGATGTTCAAGAGAGACTTTTATCGTATGAACAAAAACAGAATAGCTGAACAAAGCAAGGGAGTATTTGTTATCAAATCATTTGGTCCAAAGAAAGATACAGCATCATGCAAAACTTACCCAAAAACATTTCTAGCTCTATATTTATCACAAGATTTTTTGCTCAGAAACATTAAAAAGAAGTCTGCTGAGGCACATATTTTTCCCTCTGCTGTGTATAGCTCAAGTGGTTGAAAACTTTCTATCAAATCTTTCCCTGCCCATTTTAGGAACAGACATCTTGGCAGTGAGTGTGAGCAGATCTGTGTTGTCGTTAAGCAGGGGACCTCAGCTGCTAATTTATTACTGCAGAGCATTTCCCAATCATGAAGAAAACATTGTCAAGGCAAGTCCTCTCCACTGCTCACACCCCCTGCATCCCTTCCCCATCCTGCCTCCAATACTGAGTGTCCTCAAGCAATAAAGCCTGTGCTGGGCTAGTGACAGTCCTGACCATGCTGGTGGCTCTGCTCCTGCCTCCTCCATCCCGTGCTGGATGCTAGTGCTGCTGTCTAATGTTTGCAGGTGTGTTCTCTGTGGTGCAGAGGCCTGCTGATTGTGCTGCTTGCTTGCTCGCTCCTGAAGGCAGTACCAACTCTGCCAGGGACAAAAGATTCAACAGGTAAGCCCTCCCTCCACAGATATTAAAATGTCTTCCACCAAGCAGATCCTTTCTTGACTCCTAGAGGATGGGAATTACTGTCATTTTCCCCAGCCACGTCTCTCCAAGACATCAACCTTCACCCAGTGACTGTGGGCTGGGCAGACATTTACATCCACCAAAGAACGCCTCCGGGAAGTCAATGCTCAGGGGCTGGAGGACTGCCCCCTTTCATCTCTTATTGGCAATGACTTTCCTCATTCATTAAGTCTGACATCTGCTATTGATATCAATTATGATAATTAATGAAACATTTCACTGGCTGTAGCTGGCAATCTGTCAGCAGTTTCACACTGAAGGAAGGCTGGTTGATGGGCTTAGTGGTAGCACAGAGGAGTTATTGTGGTAGGTCTGTTGGGCTAGGGGAGCAGTGGCATAGAAAGAGCTCATTGCCATTTGTGTTGGGACCCCCTGTGAAAAGGTAGGTGGGAAGGAGAAGGAACATCTAGAGATGTGGTGGAAGGGCACCTGCCCTAAGGCGGCAAAAGGACAAGCTCCAAAAGAAAAAAGTTGTTCCCTCTCCCTGTTCTGGTTGTTTATGAGGAGACAGCACAGCCTTAAGCCCTAGGATTTTCAAAAACCCAGCCAAGTGCTGAGGTTTGATTTCTCCCAACATGGGGCAGCTGCATTGCTCAGGCATCTTTGAAGTTTCCTCAAGGTGCCCATCAGCATCTTGCTGCACAGAAGCACCCTGACAACCTAGCCTTGCAAAATCACAATGCCCAGTTCTTCTTCCAGAGCAGTAAACCCTGGACGTGCACAGGAGACATTCAAGGCTGTCCTATTTTAGGAAGTGGCTTAATTATTAGGTGGGCTAAGGACAGAGAACTGCATTTCTGCAGAGGAGTGTTTCTTGAAGTCCCTGGAGTGCTTTTGGGAATGCTACACACAATTCCCTGCAGCTCTGTCAAATCTCCCAACCTGTTTTTCTGCAGAGGAGCTTCCAGAGGAGACATCATCCCTTGTGAGCACAGCAGTTACCTGTTCCTGGAGCTCAGCAGGCAGCCAGGTCCTGTCCTACTGCTCTCTGTGCAGCAAACACAAAGAGCAGGTTTTACAGTCCTTGCAGAGTAGTACCATGTCGTGCAGGGCTCTCCTGCATCTCTGTAGACCCCCCTTGTAAAGAGGCTTCAAAAGTGTTCATTATTCCTCTGGAATTATTAATTCCTCTGGTACTTCTCACTCTCCTCTGAAGACCAAGGCTCAACTGGTTTTGGGGATGTATCTCACCTCTCTGCACTGGGACAGTGGCCCAGGGTAACCACCTCAGATGGAGACATTGATGCTGTTGACAGTGGTGGTGAAAAAAACCTCATGGGTGTGGGACAAACCTCACCCATGGGACCTGAGTGGCAGCAGTAAGGCACTGCAGAGCTGGGCATGAGCACTGTGAGGACATGGTTTATTTATTATCACTCAGATTAGATGCACAGACTTAGGTGCAGTGCTTTGGTTCCTCTAAAGGTGCTCAGCAGTTTGCTGCTGTATATAAATGAAGGGGTTAGGATGGGGGTCCTGAGACATCGGGGGGTTATAAAGCCTCTTCCATGTCCAGTCAAGGCACTCGTGGGTTTCTCTGTTGCGGTCTCCTCATCATATGAGTGTCTGACATTTCATAAGCTGCTTTCACTTGATAGGTTAAGAGGGATAATTCTGAGTAATTTCCCATGAGAAGTGAGGGAGAGTCAGGAATCACAGGGGTTTCTGGGATTTTTCAAAATGTCTTGGAACACCCTAAATAAAAAGATATAATTTCAAGCTTGTAACTTCCTTTAAAACTCTCCTGTCCTCAAGACTTCACTGTTGTTTTAAAGTTCTTGTGACCTTTATTTTCTCTCTTTAGTTTCCTAAGTAATAAAACTGTAAGGAGCAATATGGGATTTTGGGGGCTTCTTTTTATTTTTTTCCATGCTCAAGACAGAAAGGTATTTGAAGCCACAAGGTGAATGAAGCTGAAGAGACGCTGTAGCAGTCCTGGAGCTGACTGATAGCAAAACAAGCAATCAGTTATTAGAAGACACAAATCACTCTATAAGATTAAGTACTGAAAATAATAGCCATGCAAACCTTGAAGGAAGGAATGTCAAAGGCAAAGGTCATTAATTGCCTGGTGAGATTTTTGGCTACAAGGGAATTATCTTTATTTTTTTTAAGCAAAGAAAATATATATATGGTTCTATTATCAGTGGCAGTGGTGATGTACAGTGATTGCTGTTATTGACTGTTTCTAAGTTCAGTGTTAATTCACTATTCCAGTGGATCCAAAGTAATTATTCTTCTTTGCAATTTTTCTATTTTATTTTATTTATGCGTTTGGCATTTCTCTAGTGCTCTTGCTCTCTATCTGAACGTGAAGCAAGATTAAACATGCTCAGCAATTAAGAACTCTGGGTGATAAATTAAGCACATTTAATCTCACAAACTGCTTGGACATGTTCATCAGGTGAGGTAGATGGATGGATCAGGTGTCTGGGTAGAAGCGGGACCTTTCAAAAGCAAAAAAACCTTTCAACCCTTCACTTTGCCACTGTACAGGAATAGCAAAGTCCCAGACAACGTTAGAAAACACTTTGGGGTCCAGGCTGAAAGAAACTAGTGAAAAATTCGGTTTTATTGTTATTTTTTAAAATGTGCCTTGCAGTATGCTCAGGAGTCACAATGGCACAGATGCTCGAGGAGTCTCTCTGTTCTCCTAGCCCTGTGAATCACTCACCCTATTTTTCTAAAGAAATGTAGGCCACAATCATGGGACCTTGCAATGCTTTGCTAAGCCTCTATCCATCAACATGGATACATCCATGGTATAAAAATAAATGCAAACATCTACGTCCTCCAGACACTTGGAAATTCTTCAGACATCTTCCTTTGATTGTTCCCTTGTGACATATTCTTTGATTTCTGCATGATTTGTCCAAATGCAGTGATGATCCTTTTCTTCCTTGAATAAGTAATTCTGCTCTGCACTACACTGTGGGTTCCATTTCTCAAAAGAAAATAGAAATACTAAACCAGCACCACTGCCCACACAGCTAGTTTCACCAGAAACTCCAGATGAAGACATTCAGGAAAATAAATCTAAATTATATGCCAAATACACTAGTTAAACTATTTTAAACTCTTATAGACTCTTCTAGCTCAACTCTTTTTATTCAGAGCTGAAGTGGCATAAATCAGTGCATTACACTCCAGCTCCAGAGGTTTTCTCTTCACAGTGAAATCGCAGCAAATGGCATGAATTTCTAGGACATTAGCTGCTCTGTAGGGACTCTCCAGAGTAAGGCCAAGTTTTATGCTTTCAAAGTAGAGTAAGAAGCAGAAAGTTGCTCTAAAATATATCAAAAATAACCATATGGAAAGAAAGTGCATTATAAGTTCACCCCTTCCCATTCTCTGAATATCAGCTAACCCAAGGACAAATGAGCTGAATTCGGGCTGCTCCGCTCGTGAACATGAGTGTTTACACAGCGGTTTAATACAGTTTAGTTAATCCACTTTAAATCCCCAACCTTAATTAATGGCAATTATTAACTAATGGATTAAATTCCTCAGCACCCCCCATGGAGATGAACCTTCCATTAAAAATATGTTGTGTTTGTTCTGCAAATGAGAGACATGAATGTGGGGAGGGGGTTGACCAAAGGCACTCCTCCCAAATCTGCTCCAAGTGTTGGTAAGCAGAGATCAGAATGGCTGCTCAGGCCAGATCCTCCAATTTGTTCTTACTCTGCTTATTGTGACTTTGATCCTCTTTCATTACTCATTAGCAGGTAGATTACCTGCCCCGTGCTCCTTTAATAAGACCTCACAACTCATTCCTGGTTACAACGTGGCATTAACTGTCATTAGATGTTAAAAAATAACCATAGTTTTCGTCAAAAACATAGACATGGACAATATAATTATAATTTAATTCTCTTTTTTCATTTTGGTACTTCTCAAAGCTTAACCATTTGAATTAAAAAGAAGCACTTTTTACTTCACTTCTCATATCCTACAGGTGAGGAGAGAGGAGGAAATAGAGAATAGAAGCCTCAAAAAAAGAAATCTTTGTTTTATTTCAGTGCAAATCCATTTCAATCTAAATCTATTTCCTTTTTGTTTGTATTGAAACTGAAACTAACCCAGACACTTTTATGAAATATTGAAACACATGGATTACTACAAATATTTTTTCTTCTAAAAATGCACATACTGTTTGTAATTCTATTTCTCATTGGCGAACCCTTCAAATCAAAGAAACTTGCCAGCTCCAAAGAGGCAAGTGTGTGGTAGTTACATATTCATTTACCATTTCATGCTGTTCAAACATGTGCTAAATACTTTATAGAACAAATAAAAGATAGGCAGCAATGATTGCCCCAGTGAAAACAGGAAAAATCCAGGGATTTAAACCAGAATCTCATTCTGTCCCTGTTACAAAGTATTTCCAGACTAAGGCTCCTATCAGTGCACACATATTGAACACGAGCCAATTCCCATCAAAGAGAATAAGATCAAATTGCAGACCAGGGCCCATGTACTTGACAGTTATTAGTTCTTAGTCTGAAACATAAAGTATTTTCTATCCTTGCTTATATAGATAAAATTGGTGATGTATTTGTTCAAATATTCCTCAATGGAAAAAAAAAATATATCTATGTTGGGGTTGACTGCAGTGATTTCCTAAGTCAAGTAGAACTAAATTAATTCTTTTGCCTGGGAAATGTGGAGGTATTTTTGAAAAACTAAAATCAAAAAATCAGTTTGTTTGTTTGGAATGAATGAAATGTTCCAACAAACAACTTGTTTTCAATTTAATTTTAAAAAAAAGGTGTGAGGGAAGAAAAGAAAATGAAATTAAGTAAGGCTGTCTTCTGTCTTCTTCAATGGTCTTTGAGGATCATTTCTGGAGAGTGTTTCTGGGATGGTCACAGCAAGGCTGAAGATGCTCTGCAGTGGTTGTACATCAGGTTGGGGATTACATAAGAGAGCAGCTTTCTCCCTTCCCACCACAGGGATACAGCAGCAGCCCTTGCCTGTTTTTAATATATATTATTCTTCCCCACTCATCTTTTTTGTTTGAACTTCTGCATGAAAAAATGTAAAACATTTGAAAATGTTGTTCAGGGAGGAAAAGAAATCAATGTATGTGACCTTCACTTGGCAGCCTTCAAAAGTGGTAAAAAGCATCAGAACCAGGAGGCCTTTAGTGTGTTTAGCTGTGATTTGTAGCTGATCTCCTCAACTCCCAACTACTCCGTGAGTTCCATGCATAATGCAGCAGCAGTTTTGATTGAAGTCAAAAAATCTGCTGACAGAATGTAGTGTCAGGCATCTGGGGAGATGTCTAATTAATTATTATAATTGACATCCACACCAGATGTCTGATATATGACGGTCTCTTTGTTGATAAAAGGTTTCGGTAATTCTGTTTGAACAGCACTTTCAGAACAATATGTTTTCCATTTAGGTCACAAGGAAAAAAAAAAAAGATGATTTATTTTTTTCAGGAAATTGAATTCTGTCGGATAGCAGCATTCTTTCCTCTTGCCTTCCAACTTCTAACCAGCCTTGAAAATGCATGGGATGAAGGATGCAGTGGAAAAGCATTCATCACACTGTTGACCACTGATCAAAAGCACTTAGCTGGGAAGTGTAGGATCTGCCATCATCTTTTATTCTCTATAGTCACAAAGAAGAGTAGCTGATCTGACATCTGTAAAAAAATAATAATAATAAAAAAGTGAAAACCTCAATCAAAGAGCCACTCTCAAATGGAAAGCCGATATGTTAGGTTATCAAAGGAGGTCAACAGCTTTTGAGGTCTTTCAAGTCGTTATAATGCTTCCAGAGCACCTTGTATTGAGAAGGGACAAAGAACACTGTAACCTGAACCTTTTAGCCCCAAATTCAAACCAGCTCTCAGCCCAGAAACTTTTAGTAGTAAGAAATATCTTGCCTATCTGTCTGCCTTAGTAATCCACATTCTTCTGCGTATCTTTGCTTTTCTTTTTGGCTTGGGTCCGATGAAAAAAAGATCTTCTTACGGCATGCACAGTCTAGGTAGATGCAAGAAGTACAAATCCCTCAGAAAATCCATTTTTATGAGCTTTCAAGAGTATTTGGTGGATTTTAAAAGTTCCATTTCAGAAAATGAGCACCTTGCCTTATGTCACGGTTATATCAACCTAATCTCTGAACAGTTTGAGGTTCATCTGCTGCTAATTATCATACTTCAATAACAGAAACTTATCTTTTGCACATGGTTTCTTCACCTTAACAGAAAACTTATGATCTCAGATGATGCTCAGATGATCCTCATGCTTCAGGAGCTGGGACAACCACCTGAAGCCATCCTCTGAAGCTGTCTTGGGCTCAGACAAGATATAACCTTAAAAAAAAAGCAGAGAGAGCACCTACTTCATTCCATCACTTTAAACTGCTGCTTTTTCTTGCAGCCTTATAAAAGGTCTATGTGATTCTGGATTGGGGGGGGAAGTAAAAAAAGTTCTGCTTGTGCTTATTCTGGATAAGGAAAAATAAAACTGTTCACAACCACATTGATCATTTCATGCCCAGTTCTGGGCACACTAGTTATTGACAACGTTTAGCAAACCATCTGGTAGATTTGACCTAAGCTTGGTGTCGAGTATGGCATAGCCAGATGAGTGCTTTCCATGTATTTGGGGTAATTTAATAAGTTACCTGCTCTCAGCTCCAAATTACAGCTGCCTTAGGTGGGACATTGTCTCTGACTCATCCATTCTGGTGCAAAGTATGGCAGATTGACTTAAATTGCCTGTTAAAGTTCCCTGTCTAGAAGTAACCAAATACACTGCAGATTTCTCAAGGTACTTTGATGCCCAAAGAAGCAGATAGGCTCTAGTCATCATTTCAAAATCTGGAAGTGCTAATATACATCCTAGATACCCAATTTCCTTTCCAGATGTGGCTTGCAGATACAGGGGTATGCAGCCATCTGACCTTACATAGACACTGAAACAAGAAACTATTTTAATGGGAAATCAGGCACTTGGTGTGGTGTTTCATTTTCCCTTAATCATCTAAATGTCTTTTCTTTGCAATTTGTGGGGAGTGCCTTCACAGTTACTGAGGAGAGATTTATAGTTATCCTGCTGTATAGTTCCATATGATGTCCCCGATTCTGCGTAGGAGTTAAGTGTCCTGATACCTCTTCATGTCTGTCCTTTAGGGTTTGCAACTCTCCTGGAAATAGGTCACAGGCATTTACATTACTTAAACCTTGTGCATGTGTTTTCTGAGGGGGGCAAACTAGACCAAAGTTTAACACGAGAACGAAGTCCTAACATGAAACCAAAGCAAGAATTCACAACTCCCCCAGCACAAAGGTGCTGAATTTCCAGTTGAAATAGCAACTTTGTGCTGAGCTTCTAGCTTTTGTTTTGTTTTGTTTTGTTTTATGGATACTCTTACTTGCTTAACAGAATAAAGGAAGATAAAATACTTGCATGGAGATGTATTCACTTCTGTTCTGTTTGTAGTGATTTGAAACCTTTCACTCCCGTGATGTTAATGTCACTTTTAATATTGCAAATTTGCTAAGATGCCAAGCGAACAGCATTTAAATAATGTCTTTACAGGAGTGATGTGTGCATGAGGTTTTGGGCAAAAAAAGTCTGTGGCTCTTTTCCTAGCATCCTTGCAAAGCAGGATGCAGTCTGCAGCCTCTTGCTTTAATTCCTGATATAAATGTAAATGGTAATTTTAACATTTTAGATACTAACTTGATTTCATCTGATTTTGGCAAGACACGTGCCATGTATTTTACAATTTAAAAAATCAGGTTTGGAAATGTCAGCTTTCATGAGCAGGCGGGCTGTGTCATTGACAGCACACCCAAGGCACGAGGCAGATAAGGCAGAGTGGGGCTAAGGAGGCATTTAGAGATTATTTGCATCAGAGAAGGCTGCTGAGAGGGAATGGCTAAACTATAGGGAAAGTGGCTGCCTTAATATGAATATCTAAATGAAATGCTGTTAAACGGCTTCCGACACCACCACTGAGTTGCACCTTGGCTACTAGCTGTGCGAACCACTTCATAGCTGGATGCAGGCTGCAAGTTCTACTCCTGCCTCTGGTGTAAGAGGTCCCTGCGCTGACAGATAGGCATGGTCTGACCCCATTCTCCATCACCAGTCCCCCCCAACTTGCAAGGGAAGAAGGGCATGAACTCCTGAGTAATCCCAGGTGTTAAAGGCTCAGCATGTTCAGTGCCAAGTCTTGTTTGTTCAGTTGGGCTGGATGAAGCCCAGGAAGGCTGAAGTCCCAGCACAAGCTGCTAGTGGCTGCCTGCACCACTGTGGCCAGAAAGCACATGGGCAATGGGGTTCAATCTTCTCTCAAGGATGTGCTTCACCTCTTGTGTAGACACAAACCACCTTCTCAGCCATCTTCAGAAAAGGACTTCATCTCTCCATGCCTTAGGAATTAACAGACCTGCATCCCACAGCACAGACCTTCAAAGAACTATAAAAGGATGACCTTCTCCAAGACCTGGAGACACCTGTGTGGTGTCTTTATCCCTCCTTGTGCATTTCTCCTCTATCCTGCACCATCTGTCCAATCCTCCCTCTCATTTCAGACTGCAGGCTCACATTTCCAGTTGAATTACCATAGTTAAATGCACTGTTGGCAGCCAGACTGACCCCATCTGCAAGCACATGCTCAGCTCATGGCTAACCAGGGCTGCAAACAGAGGTTCAAAGAGAGCTACACTGCTTTGCATTTCCTGTCAGTGCTGTGGGAACACTTAAGTGGTTTGTTTCGGGATAGAGAGGACTGTGTTATGGTGAAGGTCAATTTAAGCAGCTCGAATGAACCAGTTTCTTTAGTTGCTATGTTTCAAAGGACTGAAAATGTGTTCCTGAGGCCTGGGTGGTATGGGACTGGGAAGCACAGGTCATACCTGGGTACCCATCACCCACCTTCCCATCCCACTGATGCTGAAGAGATTGCACAGTGAGCACTGTGAAAAGGAGAAGCCAAGTTTCTAATGGGCACCAAAAGGAGCAGAGAGCTCTTTTCTGAGCACAAGTACAAAGCCTCCCTGCCATACTGTCATTCTGGTGGAATTTTGGTGTAGAAAGGGCTAATTAAGAAACTGGAGGCCTGAAATCACTTGTTTTTATCCTGCAGTTTTTCTCTTGTAAGGATCTCGTGGGGTTCAGTTAGTCAGCATGTTGAGGGGATTAGAGAGCCCTGGGAGATACCTTCAGAAATTCTAGGGAACTAATTAAAGCAAGCAAGGGGAGCTGACCAGAGAAACAGCTTCACAAATACACAGGCATTCAAAGGCACAGGCAGAACATGCAATACAAGGAAAAAGATGGAGCTTTAAAGAGAGACAAATGAGAGAGACAGTGAAAGAGAGACCACCTGCAAGGGAAAAAAATTATTCACAACTTTCTTCTTCACCAGCAGCCGTGGTTTCCCTCTAGATTTTGCCCACAGGAACAGCACCATGGCCATTATGGAAATTTTTCCTAAAACAACAGGAATCATTTGCTCACTTCCAGTCATTAACAGCTCTGTTTCTCACACCCAGCTGCTGTGTGAGCACACATGGCAAGTGGGAACTGGTAATGCTGCCTTTCCTCTTGGTTCCTGTACATTTCTCATTATGAGATCCTGCTTTGCATAACTTGTTAGAGCACTGGAAAATTTGAAATATTTGGGCTCACATTTTTTTTTTGCAACAGGAAACAAATTTTAGTGAAAGTACAAAGTAATATTGAATATGTCTGAGAAAGGAGTCAGAGGAAAATAAATTGGTTTGCTGCTTTATAGAAATATCTACCATGATTCATTTAATAGCACTTGCTATTTGAGTAAGGAACTGGAGATTTAGGGGAAAAGTTTCCTTTGCATCAAAGATTTGGCTTTGTCACCTGTTCATCTTCCACCAGGTTGTAAACCAAAAAGAAATCCCAGTTCACATGGTTGTGGCACAGTCTGTCAGAGCCTTTCTGTCCTCTGTAGCAATGGGGAGGGCAACGTGGAACAGCCAGCCTTAAATCCATGGGAAAAAGGGGCTTAGAAGTCTTTAGAGGTTTCTAAGACCTTGTTGAGTTGGCAATAGTCCCATAGACTGGGAAAGATACCTCAAGAGATCCCTTCCCACCTCTGTCTCCAAGATTTTATTTAGAGGCTAGCTGAGTCCCACTGTTGTCTCTTATCTCCAGGGGCCATTCAGCCCAAAAGATAAATGGCCTGGCAGTGCTGCTAGCTCCTGCCTTTGCCCAAGCACTGAGCCATGATGGAACTGCTCAAGGCTTTAAAATTAGTGCTTTTAAAAGGTGATTGTGGGGGGAGGAATCAATGAATGCTGAGAACTGTGAAAAAAACCCCATATTGTTTATGCAAAGTCAAATGCTTGAAAAAACAGAAGCAGCAGCAACAAGGGTGCTGTCCTCTTCCTCTCACACTGGAATATTACACCAGCCCACAAGTGGGTCCTGAAGTGGTCTTGAGCCCAGTGCTGACGGTGCTATAGGTGACCCTTTGCTACTGGGAGCAGATGAGTTGGTTCACTCTGCTCACCAGAAAAAAAACCCACTAAAATACAGCCATAGCTCAGAAATGGAAGTTAGAGTGCTCTCCGTGCTGAGAGGGTCCCGGGCAGCAGGGTTGATGGAGAGCCAGTAGCAGCAGAAGGTCAGTGAAGCAAACCAAATTTGAGAGGAAGGGTTCACTCTGGAGAGGATGAGAGAAAACAGCAATCATGGCAGTTAGCAAAATAATAAATAAGCCCTCTGGTTTTTTGTGAGAGAAATGGTCACAGCTGAGCAAATGCCTAGCAATGGGCTGTCTGGTGTGAATGATGGATAGAGAGAAGAACAAGGCTAGATGAGGTTTTGTGAGCAAAGTAAATACATAAAAGCAACTGCTTGGCAGGAGAGCTGCTGTGAGTGGGATATTTGGAGGTGGTTTTCTGAACACATGCCCCTTAGCAGGGGGAGGCTGTCTCTGTTCATAACAAGCACATGGAATTACACAGATCCACAGAGGATAAAACCTTCTGAGTCAACTTTTTGTAAACGATTTTGGACAGAAAATAGAAATATTAAAAAAAAAGAAAAGAAAAATAAAAAAGAGAGCTTTTGCCCTGCCATTTTCAAACAGGAACATTTTGACTGTTTCAAAACCACAGTTTTCATTACAAAAATGGACTTAGAATGTTTGAAGAGTGAAAATCATCGCACAATTCAAGCTGAAATGAAGAGGTTTTGTTTTGTGCCAGGCAAATGGTGACAGCCAGCTTTAACCTTCGTGAGACTTGGAGAGTGGCTGAGGGCTAGAGAAGGTGCTGATTCATACTCAGGAAACATCTATTTGTAATAAGACTGAGAATTAACTGAAATTTTGCCACAGAATATTGTAGGTTTCAAATGCAAGTGGGCAGACCAATGGGGAATTAATCCATGAGGGGCTATTAAGTACAAAAACATCAGTAGGCAACTGGAAGGTGAAAATGCTTGGGAAAACAGCAAAACAAAATGATCACCCTGTTCTTATACATATCTCTTGGTGTCCACATTAGCCATTTTGAAGATAGAAACCTGGATTACCTATACCTTTGGTCTGACCCATAATAGCTGCTCTTGTATCTTAAACTAGATCTGAAACTGCTCTTTTTCAGTTCCTTTATTTCCAAGTCCAAACTGAGTCATGAACTGAGTCATTTGTGATGCTATACCAGCTCCTGCCCCAGTCAGCCCTAGTTCTCACTGACCTCACTCCTCAGCCTCACTGCTGGTTCAAAGTTTTGTTTCTTACCATAAAACTTAAACGAGTAATTTAGTTTTTCTCCAGAGCCTCTTTCCTCTCCCACGACTGCTGGCATGGTGAGTTATGAGCCAGAACTGGAAGGTGCAGGTACCACCCATGACTGGCCCATGGCTCAGCAGGACCACACTACAGGTATTGGTGGAGGCAAAAATCTTCAAACAAGCAGCTCAGGTTTCAGAACTGCTGATTTTTGATCCAAAATTTTAATTTCCAAACCTCCACTGTCCACTTTTGCCCCAAACTCTTCCTAATTTGTCATCTTTGTCTCCTAAAAGAGATGGTGAATTTGTTTGTTTGCCAGTCAAAGCAAGCAGGCAGGGAAACAAATATGTTTCAGAGGAAATTAAATATAATTTCTAGGGTTATTGACAAAATACACAACATTTTTTGCAACAAGATAAACATGCTGTTTGACCCAAAACATCACACTCTGATGTGCAGGTAGCTTAGCCCTTTTGTTTAAACTCTCCTTTTTCACTTGCAACATGTAGACATTTTTTTTCAGCAAATACTGTCTTTTACTTGAAAAAGCAGAGGAATTCCCTTTGAAAAATCTGGGATGGAGCCTCCTTTCATGTGATGGTTGGCAAGGTGAAGAGCTGCTCCCCAGAGCCCTCTCTTGCAACCAGTGAGGAAGTCAGAGCACAGTGGCACTGTCTGTACTCTGCCTGCACTTTACCTGCCTGCACCATTGTGCTCTGCTCATTGGGGTATGCAAATAGATAAACCTCCAGCTGAGATCCAGCATGTGATCTAAAACTGTTATCTCCCTGTCTTCCTAGTCCCCAGGACCTCATTTGCTAATGACAAGACTTTAATGAAAAGCCGTACTCATCCCTTTTGTTAAGATTAAAGGCACGGCAAACAGTGTTGTATTCTGCAGCAAGAGGGATCTGGGGTGGTCAGGTGGAAGAAGGGTGGCCAACTTTACCCTCTGAACCCCGCTGGCTTCTTATTCTCCAGCCCTTGTACCATCTTCTGCAACAAAACACTTGATAGGAGTTTGATAAGTTCTTGATGCCACATCACAGGACAGATGTCATGGCACAGTTTTAAGTAGAGGTAACTTGGGCTCACACAGGGTGTAGTTCTGATGCTGGTTCATGTGGGTGAGAGGAGAAATTCATTGTAAATACAAGGCAAAGTTATTTCTTACCCTCTTCTCATGCAGAAGCGAGTGCACATCCACACTTGCACCTCGGAGTTCTGCCTTCACGGGGTGGGGGTTTCAGCCCACTGCTGCGGGACTTGCCTGAGACTCTTACTGAGAACTTAACTTTTTTCACAAGCCTGTTTGCTCATGTGGATCCCCAGTGATGTGAACAACTCAGCTTTGGTTAGGGTTTCCCTGCTAGGAGGATTAGTATGGTCCAAGCCCTGCTCCCCTTGAAGTCCTAGCAATGTTCTAGCTTAGGCTGATGGCCATGTTGACTCTGAATGGGGCAGCATGAAGTGGATCATGACTTTTTTGTTTCCTTTGCCTGCAATTTTCAATTTTCTTTTGGTTTGTTTCAGACTTTTTCAGGACATAAGGCATAGAAGCCAAGGTATTCTTTGTAACACAGTTCCTCCCTGTGTTTCTCCAACACCAAAGGTTTTCACAGAACCAGTCTGTTTGATGAGGCAATTCCAGTCCTCCAAGGGAGATGTAGTTCAGTAACCAAAACTCAGTATTGTTTAGGCAGCTGTTATTCTGAGCAAACTTTTGAGCACTATCTTTATGGCATTGTAATTTCAGCACAAGCATGGTCAATATATGGCTGTACAACAAAATACCATAGCATTACACGTAATAAGAGCGTAAATAGTCTTCTCAGCACCCCAACCTTAATACACAGCTACTGTGAGTTCAGTTGTTACAGTACCCATCGCAGCAGCATGGTAGCAGGCCAAATTACTAGCATTTGGTAAGTGTTACCAGGAGACTCACAAGCAGTAGAAAAGTGTTATGTTTTTCCACACAGAGAACAGAACAGATGTCTTCAGCGGTGAAATCCCCCCTGTGCTGAGGACAGCACAATCTGGCTCTGGATGCTGGGCTGGTAGGTGATGGTGAGGACTTAAAATCATCTGTAACAGGTCAAACTCGAGATCTGCCTATGTCTTATGAAAGTCAATAGCAGAGATCTAAATGGACTACCCAAACAGGAGATGTACAAAGGGGTATGTCCCCATCTCACCCCAGTGTCCAATGCCCTGGGGTATCCCAAGCCAGAGGTAGGGTCTGTGTATTTCGTGAACCTCGATCCTCTTTTTCCTCCCATGAATTTGCCTAAGAGCTCTTTGAACTCACATATATCTGCATCCAGAACTTCTTGTTTCTGCTTCCCAAGCAGGGCAAAATCATCCTTTCAACTAATTTGGGGTCTTTCAGCCACTTCCCTTAACCTATGCAATGGTAGGTGTCAGCTGGGAGAGGAGGGGGCATTTAATTTAACTGTGAGGTGAACGAGCCTACAGGTAGATGCATAATGAAAAGGTAGAGAACCTCTCCTTGATCATAGTGGTGGTTAAAATGTCCCCAGGGGCTGGCTTTAAAAGGGGCCCCTTCAAAGGGTTAGAAGGGCAAAATCCATCAAGGGAAGCTGATAGGACATGGAATAGTCAAATTCTCTTTTGAGCAGTGCAGGGGAACAAGGTTTGATAACAATCAGAGCATTTATAATCTCTCAAAGGATTAAGAACGTCAGTCAAAGCCAAGGCAGAAAGGTGTTAGTAAAAATAAAATTAGAAAAAAGTAAAATAAAATAGAAAGGAATAAAAGTAGATAGGGACTGCTCTGGAGGAGTTTGCTAAGTGCTTTCATTGACTTCCACTTTGAATTGTGAACTGAGTCCAAAGTCTATATGGTTTTGAGAAACCGTTTCCTTACAGAAAGCACAAATAGCAACTAAGAGATGCTATTCTAAGAAGCACTTGTCACTGTATTCATTCAAAGTTGCAACAGTGAGTTGTGCCAGGATTTTTATTTTTTTCAGCCCTGCTAATTCTCTGTCAGCTGTATCCTTCTAGGTATCTAGCTCCATCTCAGACTGTGAAAGCATTTAAGAAATTGAAAAGCTTTAGATTTTTATAAAAGGCAGTAATACAAGTATGGAAAATATAATTTGGGAGTCAAGGTAATAACGTTCCTTCAAGAATTCAAGCAAAGAAAAACCCTTCCAGGGAAATCTGTCCCTCTCCAGAGAGGCTCAAGATTACAAAGGATGCAATTAGGTATGCCGGTTGGGCTGCCCTTGGTCCCAGAAAGGGACTCCACCCTTAACAGGGTGTAGGACCAGTTTCTCTCTACATTCTGAAAAAAAATTTATGTTTTCAACACAACCAGATTTTTCAAATGACCAACCACCTCTAGGTATCATAATCATGTGGACTACTTGGTATTGTACATGTGCAGAAATACCCTGGAGGAATTGAAAAGACGTGTAGATGTGGCACTCGGTGAGACTTGGCAGTGTTGTGTTTATGGCTGGACTTGATCTTAAAGGTCTTTCCCAACTTAAATGATTCTATGATTCTACATAATAATACAATAAATGCTATATAATAAATAGTGATTATATAATTAGATATATTACATATCTAAATAATTTTATTATATTTAGATAAACAACTATACATACAGTAATATAAATCAATATATTTCTATATGCAGTAGACAGCCAGGATTTCTGAGACACCTAAGCATCACTCATCCTTCCAGAGCAGAAATGATCACAGGTCACAGCCCCACCGGCTGATCCTCCCTCTGGGTTCCCTCTGAGTGCCTCCAGCCTGTTCAAAGGAAGACACACCAACATGTGTGCAAACACACATACTCACACTGTGCTCTCTGCTGGGGATTTAACTTTGATTTTTACGTATTTGCTTTAATATAAAGTAAAAGGTCATTTTAGAGTAACATTCCAGACTATTCACTGTTTATTCTCAGTTGGAGATGCAGCATCTCTCTTATCTGACATTTCCACGACAAATTAAGTTCCTCAGACACCTTTTTAGGATGCAAAATGATTAATATCTAACACAACTCTGAAATATAATAAACTCTGCCTATCACTTCTGCATCTCCTCTGGCATGGTTTTAACGCATTTCACCTCGGGGCAGCTCTGTGGTAGGGCAGACTTTCTTACCTTTGTTTTACACATCTGAAGGGGGTTTGCAGACTTCAGAACTTAAAAAGGATTATCTAAATTAGCTTAAACAGCACTCAACCTTTAAAAACATCCTTCTCTCCAACGCATGAATATAGACAGGACCAGAGCAATGCTATGCATTGAATAACTCCTCTACTCCTTTTCCTCCCACAGCGTTTGCTGCATCCCCCCTACACTATCCTCTAGTTCTGTCAAGTTTCTTTGAACCATGGTCAGGAGGCTGAAAAGACACCCCCCAGAAAAACCTCAGGGTGATCCCACATGACTCAGTTTCCTTAGGAAACCAGCCTGCAAACAGCAGGCAGCGTTTCCATGTTCCAAGTACAGAGAAGAAAAGAGCAACAGCAGCACAAGCAAAACAGCACGAGAGGCAGCAGCCCCCCACGCATTGCAGCAAGGAGCTGGGAGAAATTGCCAACTGCTCTTAGAAAGTGTGCAGAAACTCAGCAGCTTCGAACACACCTTGGAACAAAAGCTGACCTGAATCTTGTTGAAGTAATAGATGAGCTGGCTAAGGGATCAGCTCTGGAGCAGGGTGCCAGCATGGGATCCAGGGTGCAGTTGCAGCAGGATGAGGATGTGGATTGTTTCCAGCCTGGATACAGGTAGCATTGAAATAAGGAGTGGTGGTTAGGGAAGTTGTGTTGAAGGTTAAATTGTGCTGATCAGGGAGGAATAACTTCTTTTGTCCTGAGGGACACTGAGTGACACTGAGGCATCCCGCAGCAGTGACAAGTAGTGTGGCTGACCAGAAAAATGTTTTCAAGCAGTGATTTTGGGTCCAAAATACAGTTCTGTTAAATCCAAAGCACTTTGCAGGGAAGACTTAAGTGTTAACATAATTTTCAGGGGCAAAGGGGGAGGGGAATCAGAACGTTCCACCTCATTTTTGTGAGTTTTTGGCATTAGTAGTTCATTGCTGCATCTCCACATCATCTCAATACCACCTACCTCACCTGTGTCATTGTGGCTTATTGGTGGTGGCTTCTGGACCAGAAACATTTTGCTTCCTGGCTGGAGGACACATTCACACTTAACATGCCTCCCCAAAATGATGGGGCAGCACCCATTCCCATGGTGAGGTCTCGGTCTCCATCCCTGCAACTGGCAGTGCTGCTGGAGCAGGAGGAGGGAAGGGAGCACAGGAATTAAAGCCGATTCCCCTTTGAAGACCTGTGCATGTGCTTGACAAGTCTTCATGCTTCCTGGCTATGAAGAAATGCAGGGGATGAGCTGCAAAGATCCCCTGCTAAAATCCCCACTACTCACTCCGGATGCAGCCCTTATAGGTTTTCAGTGGCTGTGAGGAAGAACAGCAAAGAGAGAGTTACTAGAAATGTTGATGGGAGCTAGGAGGAAGAAATGTTGCCAGAAATCGGCTTTGAGCAGATCCTCTGCAGTGGTCCTCAGGGCTGGAGCACAGCACAATACAAATGCAGCATCAGTATTTTCTCTGGCAAGAGACAAAAGCCATTTGTCCTTTTTATTATTATTATTATTATTATTTATTTTTCACAATTAGAGGGAATCAGAGGGGTTTTACTATACAAATGAGGGTCTGTCCACCATGGGGAGATTCAGAAAAGCTCATCAAGATTAATTCTTAAAATGGATAAATGAAAGCACATTAAACAACCTATGTAGACACACTCATTTGGAATTAAAGGGTCCATAATTAAGTTTTACTTAATTCACTTTTGAAGTGACTTGAGCCAAATTGAATTAAGGCCACTTTAATTTTAAATGAAAGTATCCAGACCTGGGTTTAATGTAATTTAACTAATCCACTTGCAATTCACACCACTAGTTAATTTTGGATTAATTTCCTCTTGTAAGCAACCTCTTAAACAGACAGCAGGAACGCCACTTTATTTTCTTTTTTCCATCTAGAGAGGGAGCCACAGAACTTCTCTTTCCTCAAAAATGCTTCTGCTCTGTGCATCTTAACCCCTTTTTACCATGCCTGAGGTGAGCCTGACCCAGGGTGTGCCAGATGTCTGCTATGCCATCCTCCACTGAAAGGAGACAGGGATGTTCGGTTCTTCTGAACTATTAGCGATGTCCATCTCCCAGAAATGTTCCCTCTTGCAGGATTTACAAGCTCACCTCCAGGAGAAGGTTTCATGTAGGGTAAATAAGATGTGGCAGCAGCCTCTGAGAAGACACTGCTGAGGATTGCTGGCCTGTCTTGAGGGGGAAAGAGGATCCAGGAAGGCTTTTTGGTGAACTGAAGTAAGGGAGATCCTGATTCTTTGGCAAACTCAGAGAGACACAGTGTGCTGCATGGTGGGACTGGAAAGACTCCAGTCAACAGACTCCGTTTAATTAACACCATTAAAAAACGCAGCAAAGGTCAGTTTTAGGTGCCCTGGACTGTGGCAGCAGCATGAGGGTGGTAGTGTTTTCCAGGGTTAATTAAAATAAGGGAACTCTTTGGTGCTTCTGACAATGACAAGTCATTAATAGAGCAACCAGCAAATGAACAAGAAATTGTGGGGCTGGAAGGGACCTCAAGTCTTGGAGGAAGAAAGCAACTGCAATGGAGAGCAAGGGTCAACACAGCTAATGTAGATGGCAGATACCCAAATCTTGCTGCTTTTGGTTTGAACTACCACGGTTCAAATGCAGTTCAGCTCATGCTGAGTCTCTTCAGGGTTTAAGTAACCCTACTGTAGGGCACATAAACCCCTGACAGCTTGGGATTCATGCCGAGAAGGGCTGTGCTCCCATCAGGAACAGCAGTGCCAATAGCTGTTATTCCTGCAGCTCATGGTGGGCATTATCTCTTCACAAGGGCTTTGGAAAGAAGACAATCCCAAATAAAGAATCAGAAAGTCCCAGACTGGTGAGAAGGGACCTGCAAAGCACATCTAGTCCAGCCCCCCAGGACATCTTCAACCAAACCAGGCTGCTCACAGACCCGTCCAGCCTGACCTTGAGAGTTTTCAGGGATGGGGCATCTACCACCTCCCTGGGCACCCTCCTCCAGTGCCTCACCACCCACACCCTAAAAAATCTCTTCTTTGTACCTAGGCTGAATCTCCCCTCTTTTAGTTTAAAAACACTACCCTTGTCCTATTGCTACAGGCCTTATTAAAGAGTCTGTCCCCAGCTTTTATTTTGTTAAAGAGAAAACAGTCCACTTCCAAAACCATTTAGGGAGTCAAGTGGTTCATCCATCCCTTAAGCCCCAAGGGACTACTAGATCCACGCTTCACTTGCAACAAAGTCACCTTGCGAAAGACCTCTGGCATCTGCCAAAAGCACTAGTAGGGTCCTCTGGCATCTGTCCATCCTGGTGACACAGGGGACAAATAAGTGGCTCATCCAGGCGTTGCACTTTCTGCAGTAAGGAGGGAGGTTCAGGAGGAAACTTCACTGGGAATAGAGCTGGCATCTGAGCTCATAATCATCTTTCTCATAAGCATCTTTCACCAAAGATGAGCACTTCCACCGGTTTGAATTCAGAAGCTGCTTTTCTTTTCAGCAACAAGCCAGAGCAGCTGAGCTGAGAAATCCTGCCAGGGAGGTACCACTTGGCTCCAGGGTGCCTCCACCCTTCCCTTCAGCACCTTTGATTTCCTCAATCAAACTACACTTCCCAGAAGGCACTTTCCCTGGCAGTGCCTCCAGGCAGGCCCATGGCTAGGGCTAGTTAGAGTTTCATTTGTCAGGCATTTGACTTCTTCCAGCAAGAGGAAGGAAAAGACATATTTTGTAGAAGTATCATTTAATCAAAAGAAAAACAAGTCTTCTGGGAAAAGAGGAAGAAAGGGGTGGGGGAAAACAACCTACCTTCAGTGAGATGGAATATTTTCAACCAGCCTAATGATAACTATCCCCCAGCTCCCTAAATCTGGCTCCCTGCCTTTCACATAAGCAACGAATGGGTAGGAACTCCTGCTGTCAGCGATTTACTTCATTTGTGACCCACCACCTCTTTTCAAATAAATTCCCATTGAATTATCTGAAGTGAGCAGAGAGCAAGGGGGGAAAGGAATTCAGGCTTGGAGGATAATGCAGAAGTTATTTCAGCTGTAAGATCAAGTGCATTGCATCCATTTAAAAATCATTTAAAATGGTGAAAGAGGTGTTTTGAACTCAGTGGGTAGTTGATGGCTGATTTGAATTCGCACTCACACACCCTGTTACAACGAAAGGCTCTCTGGAAAATAGAAGTCTCCAGAGGGATTTCCTGGGATGAGGGGAATGGCACAAATCCAGGCAAAATGATGGTGTGACACTGGTTTTACCAAAACCAGAGCTAGAGGATCCAGGCTTCTGCCTTCCCCCAAAGGACCAAGATGAAACCACCTGTGTCCTGTCCCATGCCACAGTGGTCCTCAATTGGCTCCTCTCCTCTGGGAAACATCCCCCCAAAACCCAGGAGAAGGTGCCTGCAGTGATTTTTTCAACTGAGGCCACGAGGTGATGCCCAAAGGGAATGCAGCAGGGGGTAAGTCTTTAAATTGTGCAGGGCTTTGATGCATTTACCAGCTTAGTTGTAGCAACAAGCAACAGCAAGGAAAGCACCGTGCTGCTAATGCCAGAACAGGGTCCTGCTCCCCCCAGCCGTTAGCTGCCTGCATCAGCCCTCAGCTCTGCCTTAGTGTTCCCATCTGTGGGAGACACAGACCCATTTTCCTGATTGATTTGAGCTCTCTGGATACGAATTGCTAATAATGGCAAATGCTCTTGAAGACAGTTTAAAGAAACATAGATAATTCAGTTTGTTTTGTGCTGTAGCTTGCCCACACTGCTTATATACACATATATGTGTTTCTGTTTATTCTTAAGATTCATTTCATTTTTAAGTGCATGTGAGAGAAGAGCAGAGTTCAGCTATACGTCTCCCATTATTGATGGTTTTTAAGAGTAAATAAGTGTATGCTATTATGATTTCATCTCCTGTGCAGGAAAGCAGTGCTCTGAGCATGTATTACTCCGGGAGACCTGCCGTGTTTATACGCCTTACGAGATACGTCTTTGTTTTCTGAGGCGCAGAGAGTGTCTTCTCCATTTCACAGCACACTCAGGATTAACACCCAAACTGTAAAATGCATTGTACTTCCGCTATTAATCTGTCATATAAAAAAAAAAAGAAGAAAAAGGGAAAAAAAAAGCTTCCTTTGCCTTTCCATATTGGGGATTTTTTTTTTAAGCGTTTTTGGAAGGCAATGGAATACTTCCAGGAGATGGGTGATGTCCTTGGGGTCCTCCAAGCTGTAGCAGGGGTGATCCTAACCACAGATAAGCTCCATTTTATGCTGTACCCTAAAATACAGGTTCCTGGTAGCAGAGGACAGCCTTTGACTTGGCAAGCCGGAACTGAAATCTCTGCTTTTCCTATATAATCTTAAATAAATTAGTTTGAGTTCTGATGTACAAAGTGGGTATCATAGATCCCTCCAGTCTCACCAGGGCTTTCTGTGGGGCTTGGATGTTAGGACAAAAGAGGGTATGTAAATAGATAACACAGGGAGAAAATCTAAGGCCTAGGTGTTTCTTGTTTTTGAAAGAAAAGAATGCCTCCAGCTTAGGAACTAGCAAAAAGTTCATAGCATTTTCTATGAGCCTGGATTCCCACGCGGGGTTTGGAGTGAATTTTACATAAAGTTTGTCTGGAAATATTCCAGCCTGCAGCTGAAAAGAAAACTCTGCAAAGGTACCAAACCTCTGTGACTCAAATCTGATCCCAGGATGAGATTTTCTTCCAAACTGCAGAGGAAAGCTGGATGGCAGAGTTCACATTAATTTTAATAAGAATCAGGCTGTAAGTGATAGCACGGGCTACCAGCCTTCAAAACCTATACAAACCCAAGCAAAGTGGGACTGTGTTTCTGCAGAGCCCTGACAGCTCTAAATACCTGTTGGACCCAGCTGAGACCCAGCGTGGCACACCACTCGATGCATACATGCATACAAGTACCTGCTTCAACAGCATTGCTGAGCCTTCCTAAAGTTACAAGAATGTTTTTTAGCCTGTATATTTGGAGGTGAGTTGGTTTATTTTCCCTGCCTACAAGGAAGCAGGTATTATCTGCAAAACGTGTTCTTATTCCTAAGTGAAAGCTATAAACATGTAAATTCCAGTTCAGTAGGTTTTTATGCTGATTGCTAGACCTCTTCTTCCAGCAGACCCTAGCAGAACAGAGCTTGATGCTTCAGAATTCCTTAATAAACAAGCTTCAGCACAGTGTTTATGGCAGTGCCAAGAGGTGCTCTAGTTATGCGGGGATGAAATTCAAGTTTAGAGGTTCAGACTGTTTCTTACTTCAGGCTTTTTAACTTGGACTTGCACAAGCAAATAGAAGACTGGCAAGGGTGAAACTTTGGTAAGAACTTCACATTGCCACATTCTCTCCTTGTGAGGGTTCCTAGTGAAATTTCATAGGAACTTCATTAGACTACATGTTAGGAATAAATTCTCTGCTCTGAGGTTGGTGAGGGTACCTGGCACAGGGTACCCAGAGGTTGTAGAAGCCCAAAGAAGACATCCTTTCCCAGTTGGAGTGACCTGCCAAAGGCCTGACTGGGAGCTGCAGCCAAGGAAACAGCTGAATTTTGTGTTTTTCAAGTCCTGAGCAAATATTTTAACAGACAGAGCACCTTTCCTTCATGTTGGCACTTGCTGGGGACAGGTTATGTGGTACAAGCTGCTCCAGCAGTTCTTCTGATACAGCACTTGCTGGAAAGCCACTTTCCTTGCCAAAAACGCTTCTGCTTGGATGTCAGTACTCATTTGCCAAGTTTTGTTGCCTTTAGATGTTGTTCATATACTTATCAAAGTCATTTTCCCCTGAGCTTTCAATCAGATAGCCCTGTGCTGAGCAAACAGGAGGAGACACTCCTTAAGTCCTCAATTACATTTCTTTTCTCCTCTTCAATTCCAGCGCAGACAAGAGGTGATAATACCGAATCTTTCAAATATTTGATATACAAAGAGAAGAGCTTGTTAAAACGAGACCAATTAATGCATTTTTAATCCACATTTAAACACATGCAAAGATCCTGAATACTAATGCTGTCATTTAAATTCCAAGCGGGGAGGGCTGGCGCACGAGGCTGCATATCTTTCAATCTCTGCTTTCCTGCCTTTTTTGAATGAGGCAAGGTCGTCTAGGCACTGCTGCTTATAATAAAAAGGTATATGAAGGCTCCCTCCAATTTTTTTAATCACTTGATGGCTTTCTTGCAGCTATTGATTATGTTATGGGTTTTTTTTTTCCCCACTTCTTCTTCCTTGTTTTATTCCCGAAGTTCAAGGACAATTTAAATCCCCCTGGATGTGCCTACTGCTATGAGAAAACAACCATACAGATCGTTTGAGCATCTAATATTGCCCTCCCTTAATGGTACAACACATTCTCTTCCCTCTGCTCCTCATGAAAATTGATCAAAACCTTGATTTTTCATCTTCTTATGCCCACTGTTGACACAGCATCTTGTCCAGATGGGCCACGTACATCAGCAAAGGTTATTTA
Source organism: Zapornia atra (assembly GCA_013400835.1). NCBI lineage: Eukaryota > Metazoa > Chordata > Aves > Gruiformes > Rallidae > Zapornia > Zapornia atra. Next base: position 230,543 of record VZTU01008955.1, read on the forward strand.
TTTGAGGCATCACTCCTATTTCTGTTGGACCCGGTGGCCCTTGCAGCCTAACCTTCTGCATATAGAGAATTTTTGGCCTAAAGGGTTTGCATCATACGTAGAAAAAGGGGAAGAGAGAAAACAAAGTTAATGCAGTCACCAGTACTGACTGTATCGTTGCGTAGGAAGCTACCACCTGCCAGCTGAACTGCAGTAACTGCTTCTGTACCGATGGCGTTGCCAAACAGGATGCTAATTAAAGAGACCAGATATCTCTTCTAAAGAAATGCATTTCACTCTGGTGCAGGTAGGAGTCTGCACGTGGCCAGGGACTGAGATGCAGCTGATAACTCCTATTTCAGTGTCTCCATCCTTTCTGCCAGGGCAGTACACCTGAGGATTATGAGTTCTGTCACAGAAAATAGGTAGAAGTGGGAAAAGCAGCTACATCCCTTCAATCTGAGCTGGTCCCAAAGGCCATATTGTGTCCTGCTGCAGTAGGGGATATTAACAGGAGAAATGAGTATGCCTAGGAGTCATTTGCCAAAAAAAAAAAGAAATTAAAAAAAAAATTCATCATAACATGTTGATTCATCAAAGTCAGGATATTTCAGAGTGAAGGACCAATTTCAGTAGATTTTACATTTGGGGAAAATGGAGAAAAGTTTTTAAAATTATCAGTAGGTCACCGTGACTCCTAGAAATGGAACTATTATATTTTGCTTGAAATTTACCTTTTGCTTTGAAATGTAAGTTCAGCTACAGGACAGAAAGAAAGATTGAAATGGAAATGAAACCATTGGAAATTACCAAACTGAAATGTTTCTCTGAAACCAGGCAGAGATTTTTTTTTTTTTTAATTACTTTGTTAGAGTCTTCATTTCTTGAGCCTTACTTTAGATTTTCAGCTTTTGTAGGGTAAAACAGCTTCTAAAATCCTGAAAACTTTCTGTCTACAGGGAAAATGTTGAGTACAAGATCACTACTGAGCACAGAAGGGGCTGTTTCTCTGGTCCAAACAGTTGTAACCATGAGGCCACCCCTTTTAATCAGCTACCCCCTGCTTCCTTGAGATGAGTGATTATCCTGTATTTAAAGCTTTGGCCTTGAGCTTGAGGTAGGGGATGGTGTCTCTCAGGTTTTTACCCTTTTCTTAATTAAGAAGCTGTATTAAATATTCAGAAATTCTGCTCTGTGACTTTTCTGGGAAGCACAAGGACATCCTGGAGAGACAAATCACTTTCTCATTAACACCTAGCCAGGCCACTGCTCTCTTTTCCTTTTTCTCAGTCCTGACTCCAGTCCTTCAGGGCCACAAAACTGCTGGAGAGATGCAGGGAGATGTTTTCCTGAGCTGGTGGAAACACAGCAGGGGCTTTCATTGACTTTCGCACCAGCAAAAAGATTGGCTCTTTGGGCATGGGATGAAAAGGCGCAGGAGAAAAGCTATTGGGAAGATGCTGCTGTTCCAGGCACCTCCAAATGTTCGTGACTTTCCACGTACCCATAGGGTGGTGGTGCTCATGGAAAACAGAAGGAGCTCGGGAATCCCAGCCTGAGCATCGTCGAAGTGGCAAACACCCCATAATGAAGGACTGCTGTGCTGTATGAGAGACAGCCAGCACATCCCTCTTTGTGTGCTACTTGTCACCAGGATCCTAACAAGACCCTATTGATTGGGACCATCGACATCGCTACAGCATCTGCGAGCCGAGAGCAAGCTCGCTGCCTCTGCGCAGGGGAGCAGCCGGAGCGCTCGCTGCACAGCGCCTGTTCGGGGTGATTTATTTGCTGCCTGGAGCTGGATCAAACTGTTCTTTCCTTTTTGTTTCCCATTTTGTTTTCTGTTGTGGCCTGTCAGTTCCACGATACCGGAGAAACATTTTTCAATTGAGCGGGTTCCCCGACCTCCCGCATTTAATTACTAATCAGAACCGCACAGCCCATCAGTAAAGGGGCTGAAAGGCAGGTCTTTATTGACTCCTTTACTCATTTTTTCAAAGAAGTGTTGGATCCTGGAGGTGATAGGTGCTAAAAGTTGCTGTCTTGTGGGAAATGGTTTTTTCGTTAAAAAGAAGAAACAAAGAACCTCATCAGTCTCATTTTTCTGGAGAGAGATCACAGAATGAATCATACAATCATAGAGTGGTCTGGGTTGGAAGGGACCCCAAGGATCACAGAGTTCCAACCCCCTGCCACAGGCAGGGCCAACAACCTCCAGGCCTGAAGCTGCACAAGGTTGCCCAGGGCCCCATCCAACCTGGCCTTCAACACCCCCACGGATGGGGCACCCACCCCCTCTCTGGGCAGCCTGTTCCAGCTCCTTACCACTCCCTCTGTAAAAAACTTCCCCCTAATATCTAATTTAAACCTCTTTTCCTTTATCTTTAAAGACTTCAATCAAAGACCTCAATTTCCTGAACTTCTAGCAATCCCCAGGCAAGGGACAGACCAGGGATTACCTACCCCATTGGATAAAACCCCAAGCTTTTCTCAACATTTTTATCATTTCCATGTCCAGGGCAGGCAGCCAAGGTGTCCTGGCTTTTCGATCCCTTTTGTTGTTCCTGCTGCAGAGCTGCATCTCTTGGGAGCCTAGTGGAACACTACAGCTTGTCCTTCCTTGGGCCAAGAGGACAGAGAGCAGCCAGCCCATGCCAATAGCAAACCCACTCCATCTGTCCCTCATTAGTTTTCCTTAACAAGACAAAATAAAGGCTTGCTGGTCTCTAAAATCATGTTGGGCAGAGGCTGTGCCAGCTGATGGTGCAGAAGACCAGTATCCAGGCTCTGTGGGGATGTCTTCAGGCTGCTTCTTTGCTCTTCATTTTTTGGTAAGAGAAATGGGGAAAACTGTGTCATGTGGCATTACACAATTTGGTTTTGGAGAATAAATGTTCTTGGTTGCATTTGAGCTCATTTGCTGTGAGGAATCTGGGTGTTTGGTGCTTAGGAGGTGTCATCTGAGAAAGCGTTGCTGTAGCTTGGTTGAAAATAGTAGATACATAAGAAGGTTAATGGTGCAATAAGGGAACTTCATTTTAGGTTCTTTAGACTCTCAAATTTAAATGATGAATGTGACAGCAATAGGTCTAAGGCAGGTGTGCGTTCAGTATGAAAGACTGATGATTGAAACGCTTCTGATTTTTATTTTTAAAAAATGTTAAAAAAAAAAAGCTGTTCTTGAATCCTCACAGAACAAGAGCTCAGTGGAAGGAGATGTTACAGAGAGGGCAAACATGCTGCATCACCATCTGCCAGCCCGAGGCAAGTCACTGAGCAGAGCTGCCCCATTCATATGAGCCCCTGGTGTCTCTTGCTCTGGACGTCTGGTTTGAGAGTTTATTAGAGCAAAACCAAGAAGTGTGACTCTGGATAGTCACAGCCTGGAGAAAAGTCTGTGTTGTGGTGCTCCCCCACGGGGTATCTTAAAATCTGCTGGGGAACCTGTGCCTTGCTTGACGTTGGGGAGGGCTTTATGCATGCAAGTGGGATAGCCACAGTGACTGGAGATGTTCACCTCTGTGTACAGTGTAGGACATTTGATTGTTCCCAGGAGAAGCAGATGGGAAACATTGATAAGTGACTGGTGTTTCAAAATGTCAGCAGCTGTTCAACGGCTTTGTCTTGTGAAGTGTTTGTACAGCACTGGGAGCTCTGGGACCTTGGTCTCTGCTGGGGATACTGGTGCTGCCACCACTGCTAGCTGGCATCATCTGGAGTCCTGCATCCCCCAGGGACAGGCGCTGACCTGGCATCTGCAGGCATAAGCCAAGTGGGACTGGGAGGAGGCTTGGTGCATGAGGTTGAATGCCAGCTGGAGACCAGCCTTCAGAGCTGGTGGAGTTAAAAGCTGCAGTGTCCTTGCTTTTTCTTCTTTCAATACCCAAGCTGTGAGGTCTTGTGAATGCTCTTTTTCCTTTGCTAAGGCTAGAGGCTCACCCTCATGAGCTATTTTGTCCTTTTTACTGGTAGCTGTGCACTACTTGAGGCATCTCAGTCATTTATGTGCAGGTTTGACCACACACATTAGCTGCAAGTCCAGAACACTGATGCCCTTTTCTTTGCTGCTAGAGATAAAAGAGAAAAAACCTTCTGGTCCTTATCTATAGAAGGGCAGAGGGGCTAGGACACCTGACATGAGTCTCATCCCCAGCAGTAGAGGACAGCAGCTCACAGCTTCATTATCCTGGAGCTGGAGTCAACTACCTAACGAGGTCGACAGTCCCAGAGCTGAAAATGGAATCCCCCTCCCTTGTCAGTTCAGCTTCATGCTCCTGCTGAAAACTACGTGTGGGACTCAAACCTTGGAGCTGTGCTCACAGCCCTGAGACACGTTTCTTCTGACAGTCCATGTCCTGCTCCCACCACTGGCCTTGGCCACCCAGGTGAGTCCAACTGCCCTTTCCCCATGTTCCCCTGCTCGTGAGCAGTGGAGTTTATTAACTGATCCATGTTGCTGCAGGATGGGGTGTGCAGGGGAGGGAACAGGCGTGCGCAAAGGCAGCGATAGCATCTGCTTTGTACCAGGCAGCAAGCAGCAGGGTTATTGTTTGTTAATAGATTGCTTTTGAAAAGCTGCTCATATGGGACCAGGCGAGTTTCAGAGGTAATTAAAACTCTGTCTATGCAAAAGTCAGGATCTGATTATTTCCTTTCCAGAGCAGGCAGATTAAACCAGGAAGGTTTATTTCACTACTTCTAAGAGTGTGGGGTTGCTTTGAATGAAGTTCATAATATGGCCTATAACAAATAAAACTCTTCAGTTTCTTGTATTTGTAAAAAAACCCAGCCTTCAAACTCTTTTTAAAATTATCTTCCTTCTTGATTCTTCCTGGAATTTAAGCAGTTCCTATAAAACAGAGGATATGTGCACCCATGAATACTGTTGTTCTAAAACTCATTTCTTATCTTGAAAACCCACTTACATCTTAAGACTTTTCTGCACCAGGACTCCATCTCCTATGTAGTGAATCCTGCCAGCAGTGGAAGACTTTTAGCTGAAAAACAATATGGAAAGAAGGGCTGGTTTAGGCAGGGAGGTGCCAGCAGCATAGTGACTGCCGTTGGCTTCCACACCAAGGTTGCCAAGGATTGTGTAGCTTGGACAGCCGATTCTCACCACTATCAGGTGTGTAACAGCAGTCTGCATCAAGTTCCTGAGGCCTCTGACCTGTTGCTAGTTTAAAATAAAAGAAAGATAATCTTACCTTCAAAACTATGGAGCAGCTTTGTGAGCAGCAGCAAAGGACAAAAGTTTGACCCTACTGGGGTTCTGAACCTTTTTGGCCTCTTCCTCCCCTGTGGGCTGCATGTGCCCTCCACGTTGCATGATGCAGATTGCAACCAGTCCTAAATTAAGAGTCACCCTTGAAAATCCTGTCCGCTGGTCAAGCGAGGGTATGCTCCATTGCACTAACTCATCTTGTCAGGGCTGGATGTCTTTTCTGAGAGAGGTGACTCGATGCAGAAATTACAGGGTGAAATGACACGGCCCTTGTTTCATAATAGATTGAACTAGCTGATCATAACAGTTCTTTCTGCTGTAAAACCTGTCTGGCATATGTAATGCACTCACATAGATTTTTCTGAGTGCACGGGGCTCTTTGCATGTACTTCAGCTGAGCACATATATGCACGCATACACATATTTTATTGCTGATAGGAAATGAAACCTCAGATTAAAAGACATTAACAAAGATAAAAAGTAACAGAATCTAATTTCAATTGTCTGTGGCAGGAACCCAATTTTCAAATGATAATTACAATAATTAAAAATTCCCTTATCAACCAAGACAAAAATGCTGCACGTTGGCGGGCAGAGACGATGAACGAGGCAAGCACAGGCTCCTCAGCGCTGAAATCAATTTTCCAAAGTTCAAACAAGCCCCAGAACAATTCCAGTTTTGTTGTGCTTTTCCCTCCTGGGGAAGGAAGAGACTTTCCCCATGCATGTACACTTCTTGTTTTTGTCTCATTGATCTACAAGGTCACATTAGCTGGAACAAAAATGAAAATATTGTGTAAACAAAACTATTTTGCTGTAGAAATGCAGTATGGGGAAAGTTCAAAACCGTATCAGGCCTTCCCAGTTTGGGCTTTACTTCTAATTATGGATTATTGTATTTAGAATTAACAAACAAACAGCTTTTTGGAGACTTTGCCAAGGAAGGCTCTCAAAGCCCTTTGTGCTGAGCTGTCATGAACTTCCTTCTTGATGCCTTCTTCTGCCATTGTCCCCATTGTATCGCTGGGGAAATTGAAGTCTAATTTAAAAAAAAGAAAATAAATCTAGATGGACATCTGAATAATTAACTTTTTCTCCAAGAAATCTCAGGTTTCTGTGTATGCGCTTTTCCAATGTGACAGACTGCAAAATTTGGGACTCAAGTTTTCTATTTCATGGAATGGAAATACACTGTAGGGTTTTCTATCTTTTTTTTAACCAACTAACAGGCATCCAGACCCAACCGATCAAGCTCGGTGACATCCTCAGAAAGAGAGATGGGACTTTAAAGTGTCTTGCTCTTCAACCTTAGCAACTGACAGGGAATGGAAGATGGGAGAATTGCTTGTGACGGAGAAGAGCTTTGCCTTCTGCAGGATGCTCAATCAAGGTCTTTAGGGAAGTTCTCACTTCAGCCTGATGGAGTTAGTCATCGCCTTGTCACACTGGATCCAACATGATGTATTTATGAGGAGGTGACAATTCTCAGTGCATGGCAAATACATTAGCACTCTTTAAGCCATTTTAATTGTACCTAATTAGTACAGAGAGTCCCCAAGCAGAAAGTTTGGCTCTGAAACTCTTTCCAAATGTCTTTATTGTTGTGTGTTTGACTTCAGAATTTAGAACAAGGTTGCTTCATTTTGAGATCTTTTATTTGTGGGGGCTGACATTTCTCATATTTTTCTCATGATACAGTGAATTCATCCTTTCCCCTCAGAAAATGTTTGCACTATCAGTTCCATACTGTACTGGCTGGTACATCATACAGTTGTTTACTGCTCTTCCTCCTGGTGCCCTCTCACTAGCTCAGGAAAATCCTGCAGAAAGGATCTCATATTGAATTGGTATGGGTTGTTGGTTGGTGTAATGGCTCTAAGCCACATCGGTTTCTTTGTGGCTGGATTCTGTATGAGTAGGATTTTTACTCATGGGATAAGCCATACATTATTCACATAATGGTCAATGAGAATTTTATTTATGAGTGCATGTATAGGAATGTGAAAACAGACAGAAAGCTGATACCCAGGTTGTTTCCTTCCTGGTTTTGAGAAATGTTGTGATATCAAGGGAGGAAGAAGAAAGGTAGAGTGAACCAGGCTAAGTTCAACTCCACGCAGATCCATGAAGTGGGGACTTGTTCCACCAGTGGTTTTTCTTCTTGACTTTTTCTTCCCTAGTGCATAACGAGCCTAGAGACACATCTCAACCCTAACTTCCTACTAGGAATCAACCTGGAGTAAATATTTCTGCAGGGTGTGATTGAAGATGTGTTGCTGCTATCAATTTTGAATTCAAGCTTCCCTGTATCTGATCTGCAGCAGCAGACTCCCAGTTGAGTGATGCAGCCAGAACTGTCATAAACTTCAGTTACACTTGTCACATCTCTTGAGAGAGCCTCGAGTCACCACAGTCTTAATGCCAGCTTGGAAAATTTCCTGCTCCCTCTCAGCAGCCCCAAGGTGGGAGGACAAGCGTCGATGCACCAGGCCCTGCCATGCCTTGTGGCTCCAAAAGCCACCCACTCCGCTGGCGCCATGCCGAATTGATGTCTTGGTGGGAGCAGCATTGTCAAAGGGGCAGAGCTCAGGGTGACCTCAATTTCTCAGCTTCGGTATTCAATTATTTCTGCAAGGAAAAGAATCTTTTATTATTTAATAATGGCTGAGGCACTCCAAATTATTCATCAGTGCAGGAAGTGAGTTGCTGAGATGCACGGAAAGGATGTGGTTGGTATTGGCGGGGGTGATGCAGTCAGAGCCCAAATGAAGGAAGACTTTTGTCTGCTTTACCTAATGTCCCTTCCCAGCACAGGAAAAGCATCCTCTTCCTGGGGTCTCATCCATTCCTGCAACTTGGAGAAAGAGTTATTTTATTTGTCCAGGTATGCTGAGTTCAAGCAGGTGCATTAATTTTTAGGAGGAGCCCAGGTGACTGAACCTGACCCTATAAACGGGTGACAGTGTATTCTTGTGGGTGTTACAGGGTTGGGATGTGAGGTTAGGTGATGGGGCTGTAGCACATAAACCTGTATCCAGATTGTCAGTGCCTCTAAGGGGTTTTTTGCTCATCTGGAGATCACAGAATCATACAATCATAGGGGTTGGAAGGGACCTCGAGAGATCGGGTCCAACCCCCTGCCAAAGCAGGGTACCCAGTTCGTATTGCACAGGTCAGCGTCCAGACAGGTCTTGAATGTCTCCAGAGAAGGAGACTCCACATCCCCCTGGGCAGCCTGTCCCAGGGCTCCCTCACCCTCACTGGGGAGAAGTTATTCCACATGTTGGTGTGGAACATCCTATGCTCTGACTTGCAGCCATTGCCCCTTGTCCTGTCCCCACAGACACTGAGAAGGGGCTGGCCATTTCCCCCTGCATCCCATCCTTAAGATATTTATAAACATTAATAAGGTCCCCCCTTAGTCTTCTTCTCTCCAGGCTGAACAGCCCCAGCTCACTCAGCCTTTCCTCACAGGGGAGATGCTCCAGGCCCTTCATCATCTTCATAGCCTCCTCTGGACTCTCTCCAGGAGATCCCTGTCTTTTTTATACCAGGGAGCCCAGAACTGGACACAAGTCACTAATACAGTTCCCCCTGGCAGTAAGCTTGTCCTGCAGCAAAGGTGTCTCTTCCGAGTTGCACAAGCAGCTTTCCCCCAGTTGGCAACAATAAGCATCCCCATTTTTAGGCAGCAAGAGGTGAGGTTGTCACCTGGAGCTCCCCAAAATTCTACCTGCATGGTAGAGCAGTGCAGTGGTGTGCTGAGAGATGAAGCTGAATGAGTGTGAATCTGTGCTGGTGGAAGCGTCCCCGTCCCACATGATGCCAATAATATTTTTCCACTGGAGTCAGAAGGTGAACCTGTAAAATGCTGGAAGCTGTTTTGTGAAAGTACCATACCTCTGTGTTTGAAAGGAAAAAGCATCCTTGCTTGCATATTTAATTGCCAAATTATCATATAAATGTCACATTACTTAGGATGCCAGAACTCACTGATATTTTAAATGTTTCTATGTTTTAATTCCTTGCAAGTCAACCTTCGCAAACCTAATTACAAGGGGAAAAGCATTGATGGCATTTTCCTCACCATGTTTGGAGCTGAAGGGAGTTTCCTGAGGCTCAGAAATTTTCATCTGATTTTTCTTCTTTTTTTTCCCCTCCTTTCTTTCTTTGGTAATGACAGGAGTTCTTCCTGCTACTCCACACTGGGATAAGATGGATTACTGTCAGTGAAAACCATGAAGTAGCAGCAACAGAACACGCTTGTGTATTTGGGTTAGTTCTGCAAAAATTATTTCTGCAAAATAACCCAAAAATAAACAGAAAAGCCCATGCAGAGTTGAAAACCTTGGGGAGGCTTCATGCAAAACAGCTTTCCACTTGAACATTTCCTTCAAATTTATTGTAAAGGCAGCTGTCTGAAAAGGATCAAAATCAAAGTGAAATGTTTCTGAGACAGCACGGAGTGGTTTTTGACATTTATAGTGCAGTGAGAACTGCATGCTTCCAGGGAGCCCAATATTTATATTAACACAAATACATACTTGATGTCCCTCTGTTTGCTTCTACTTGTACCAAACCTACAGGTATGAGGTCCCCAGGACCTGTGTGGCCAAACTTCATACCACCCTTTCTGAGGACTGGTGTAGGGACAGACCCAGCAGTTGTCTGCCTTCATGATCTATGGAAATCCTTTTGTAACCGTCCTCAAACGGGATGGAAATAGTTCTGCTCCCTGCACTTCTCTCCCCAAAAGGCTTGGGGCACCTCTTGGCACTCATTCTTGCATCTCTCTGATCAGAGTCAATGGATCTGATGACTGCAAAGGGGCAGAAAATCCTTCTTGCCCTAAGGAATTCCAGCCAGCTCCATGCAGGTCTGGTGGAGGGAGCCTTTAGCCCCTCTAATGCTTGTTGGAGCACGGAGGGACATGTTTCAGCCCCTGGTGTAGAAGAAAACAGCTGGGGGATGATCTGTTTTACATCCTGTGGCTGGCAGCACCGTTTTAGCAGCTGCATTTCAGAACAGAGCTGCCTCTGGAGCCGCAGATATTTCTGTCGCCTCTTCAGCATTATGTCTAAGTGTGTTCCCATCTCCTGTTTACAAAGGGATGGGGGAGAGCAGAGGATGTTTTCCCAAAACCCCCTAGTGAGGCAGGACTGGAAGGACTGGAAATCATCTCCTGGTGCTGTAGGTGCATGAGGAGCAGCAGTGTATGGTGCCTCTGGGGCTGTGGTCACGCTTTACCTTCAACTTCATCTAAAAGCTTTGGTTTAGTGCTGATCTTCAAGAGCACCTCACACCAGTGGCAATTTTGGGCTGGAGCTTCTGATTTCCAGCCTCTCAATATCACATAACTGCTGCTAACTCTTTTCTTCTGTGTACTTTGTGGTTGCAAGGTGGTAGCAGAGCACTGGCTTTTCTAACCTGTTTATGTTGCCATTTCTTTTCCTGATTTTTTCCTAGCCTGAAGCAGAGGAAACAAACTCATATCCACTAATCCAGACATTTAAGACTACACAGCCAAGGTTAATAATCCAGTGACATCAGAGTTGCACGTACTGTAAATAATCAACATCTTTCCAAAGAGCTGCTGGAGGATTTAGAACAGGCTAATTACAGAAATATGAAAGGGAAATGGCCCTGTTCGTTCAACACATTGCTAAACAGAAAGGCAATTTCATAAAAGACTGGGGGCAGCTCTCTGATGTGCAAAACTCTGTGTGTATAAAATATACCTATGTAAGCAATGCAAAGTTTAGGAAACAAAGATCTTGTTTCTTCTTTGATGTTTTTTCTTCTTAGTGAAGATTGTGTCTCAACTTCTTACTCTTTAAGAGCAAAACCAGTCCAGAGTGGTGCCACTTAAATCTCCTCTTACTTTCACTTAGGTCTCTCCTAAGGTCTGTCCAGCCTGCTTGAACATGCAGAGCAGAGTCATGATATGGGACTTGATTCCAGATTTCTCAGGCCTTCCAGACATTTTTAAAAGGCTCTTGTTTGTTTGTTTGTGGTTTGTGTGGTTGGTTGGGTTTGGTGGTTTGGTTAGATGGGGTTTGGCTGTTTTTTCTGCTTTCCCTCTCACCTCTCGTTGAAGCTGCTCTGGTCCTAAATCACTCTGCCTCTGTTCCCCTTGCTGGGGTGCGAGCAGGTTCTCTCTACAGCAGAAGGGCTGCCTGCTCCTTCTGCCCCTGCCCAGACCCTGGCACAAAGCAGTGCAGCACCAGCATGGAGCAAGCCTTCAGCCCCTGAGCAGAGCCTGTATCAGCCTAGGGCTGGACAAGACGCTGGGACCTTCTACCTCCCACTGGACCAACATCAGAGGGGACAGGACCCCCAGCTATGGAGTACAATGAGGTGATGGGGATTATCCCCGGAGGTACCTGTGGGTCAGCAGGTGGGAAGGGGTCGGGGCTGTGCCCTGGGCTCAGGCTCCAAGGGCCTGCCAGGCACCCCGGTAAGATGCCTTTGCTAATAAAGCACTTAGGACTGCAAAGCCTGGAGGGAGAGAACAAGGTCTATATATAGGAATAAGCACTTTAACAGCTGGGGAAGGGAATCTGTCTGCTAGGAAGTGCCAGCCCTTAAGTGCTGAGGTGTGGTGGACACATGGACTTCAGACCCTGACCACCGATTTAAACTGCGACAGCGGCGAGGGACCAGAGCTACTGTACCCTGGTGTTTCCAGCCCCAGAAAGAAGCCACTGTGGAAAAAGAATAAAACACAGGGGCAGTAGCAAATGGAAGTGAAGGACTCACATGCTTTCCCCCAGTTTCCTCAACCTCTGGGCTCAGTTTGCACACCCATGACACTGGGGTGCCTTGGCCAGGCTGAGCAATGCTGGGACCGTGCAGCTGCAGCTCTGCGTGCTCAGGCTTCCTGAGGCAGTGTCCCTAAATGTGACTAATTATTGTATAATGCATAATACATCTTTGTGGAAATCTCATTTATAAAAATGCCACGTTATTATTTTTTTCTCTCTCTCCCTCTTCCAGGCATGAAGTGTGATGTTCCTCCAAAAAGATGATGTGCAGAGCTTGTGTTTGCTTGTCCTGGCAGTGGAGCCTTGCTTGGCACTACAAGGATGGGTTGCTGCAAAGTCCATCTCTCAATCATGTAGTGAGTCTGCTCCCTCTCAGATGCAGCTCCCAAAGTGGGGCACTGCCTTTGCACTCCTTCCCTCTACAGCAGGGCAAGTGAGTTGCATGTGGCTGCACTCAGGATTTATATTGCATCATGGATGTCATGCAGCCCTGATGCTTTAATCAAGGGATGAAGTGTTTTAAGATGCACACAGGAAATATAAAGGTCTTCACACTTTCTAGCAATGATACTGCAAAGAGTAGGAAGCCAGGTGAGATTCTTCATGGCCCAAAAGCTGCGTGCAAAACTTCACACTTCCATGTGCAGTTTCCATTTTTAACCATCTGTCATCCCCAAATCTTTGTATGAAGTGGGGGGAAAAGCAAGAAATGGGAGAGCCAGGGAAAGGAACCTCGTGAACATACACACTTCTTCCTTGGGACATTTTCATTCCTTTGTAACTCCTCCAACTTCACTGAAGACATACCTGTATCACCCAGGTCTGGGCATCAGTCCTCACAGCCCAGCACATCTTCCTGTAGGATAACAAAGAAAAGGCTCAGACAAGCTCTAGAAGCTTATGTAAGGCCAAAAATGTATCTGGGCTGGGTATAAAAACAAGCATATTTTTGCTTCTCTCTATTTCTATTCACATTATTACCATAAAAGCCTCTTAATTACTGGAAGGAATCTTGTCATAGGCCTTCTGGTGGAACGCAATGCTGCATTGTTAGCTGCGCTTGTAAACTGGGAGTTACATTATGAGCAATCTGAAATCTATTCTGGAAAAGTTCTTTGAAAGGAAGAGGGATGGAGGTGGGGACAGCCAGAGCTTTGTGTGACTGTCCTATTTCCACTATTTGATAGTTAAACACTGTCAGGCACTTTGGGGCTATTGTTCAGGGAGCAGGAGCATGTGATTTTTTTGTATTTGCTCGATGATCTCAGTTCTGATGGGTCCTTTGATCCTGCCCATGTTCTCTACTCTAACTTGATCTTCTTCTGGTTCAGCTTAACTTCATTGTGTTTGTTGCTCTGGCTTTGTTTGGCCCTGTGCTTCTCAAAAGCTGTATGGCCAGGGGATGTGCCTCCCTGGGGACTCAGAGGTCAGCCAAGGTCTTCAGATGAAGTTTCTCACCAAAAAAGTTGTCTTGTTAGATTCAACCCCAAGAGTTTCACATGGTACTTACCCCTCGGTGCCCCATCCCAGACCTCTGCTTGGGGGACTGGCAAAGCAAAGGAAAAGCAAAGGAAAAGTGGCAAGGCAAAGCAAAGGAAAGCAAAGGAAAAGCAAAGGAAAAGTGGCAAGGCAAAGCAAAGGAAAGCAACCTCTGGTCTTTCCAGAGGTTTTATTGCTGCTGACCCCTGAGTTACCTCAACAAGGAGCAAAGCAGGAAGGTAAGAAATGCCCCCACAGAGCCCCTCCAGGAGTGCTCAGCTGGGGTACAGAGCTCAGATCCCATCTCCTCCTCTCTCCCAGGACATCCTTCCGCTGGCCCCAAGCTCAAGCAGTCCTGGGGGTCTGCACAAGACACGAGTCATTTTGTGTAACTCAGTTTTTCAGCTGCTGTAACTTATGTCAGGGTTTCATCTTGGCTGACAGGGATGAAATGACCCTCTGGAGTCCTTACCTGCTGCTTTCAGAGAGCCTCTTCTGCACCTTTGGCTTTGTGGTCTCAGTGGCAAACTGATCTTTTTACCTCCATGCAAAGTGATTGTGCGTGGAAGTGTGGAGGGATGGGAATGGGGGGAAGTGGGACAGAGCTCCATCTAAGAGAAGATACCCTTGGCAAAACCAGAGACAGCTGGCTGGGCAGAGCATCCACAGTGTTGTGTAAAAGTCAGGATGGGAGCCTGGTCCAGCCAGGAGGCAAGAGGAGCCCAGATATGAATTGCAAAGAGAATGAAACTTTGATTTTCCTGTCAGCCAGTGTACTCTGCACTCCTGGCACCCTGCTGATAAGCTTGTCTTAATGGCAATGGGATACAAAGCTATATTGACCGTGCTTCCAGGCTGCCTGTCTCAAAGGGAAAGCTCTGCGTTCTGCAAGTTTTATGACTTGAAGCTGTCAGGTACCGAGGGGGGGAAGGAGGAAAGCTGTGATGGATTCATTCTTCTCCCTTATCCAGTGGCTACACTGCACCTTCTGCAAATATCAGCATCTTGAAACACTGTGGAGAAAGTCAGAGGAGAAAGAGCAAGCCCTGGATAAATTGCCAGTGTTTGGAAGGCTTTATTGCAAATGACAACAGCATCTGAAAGGGTCTTTCATCGTCTCCCCCTGCTTGACTTTGTCCTCACCCTCCTTCTGTCCTGTTCCCACAATTGCTTGTTTGTTATTGCCATTAACTATTAATTAGGAGACTTACTTAAGGGTCAGAATTCACTTGAGCTTGGTGCTGCAGAAATTCAGAGCATTCTTTCCTCCCTTCCTCTCCCTTCCCTTCCCTCATCTCTTCCCCAAAGCATCTCTTGGGGCCCTGCTCACCATGAGGTGCCTTCTCCTCAACTATCTCCAAGGGAGATGCCCTAACCCAGGGTCACGGCACAGGGACAATTTTGGAAGGGGGCTGATCAAGGCTCAGTCTGGGCAGCAGGAGCCAGCCAAGAGTTGTACAAGCCACAGATCAGGCCAGCTCAGCACTCAAGTTTCAGAAAACAGTCTGCATGGGCTTAAGTTCATCCTGTCTGGTGTTCCAAGTCCTAAAAACTTCAAAATAGTCACAGGACTGAAGGAGAAAATGCTTTCTCAAAAATAGGTATAAAAGCCATGATGTCTGGAACCTTTCAGTGCTGCTGTGAACTGGGGCAGTAATACAGGAGCAACAGCTCCTGGATGAAGCAGCCTGTCCTGCAGGCACCTACCAGCACAGGAAACCAAGAGGAACTAAAACCCCAGGAGCTGCTGTCTGAGCACCACGGGGAGTGAAGGGGAAGGGAACAGCTACAAAAGCCTTTAAAGCTGCTGCTGCCAACACTGAGCTGCCTTTGCAGGACTCTCAGCTGACTTACATAACTGCGGGGTGGGAATTTATGTTTTCCAGGACTGGATCCAGACTAGAAATCTGAAATGAAATTATTTATTTGATAGTCTTTGTTTTGCCTGGAAATCTGAAATGAAATTATTTATTTGATAGTCTTTGTTTTGCCTGGGGAGATGCGTGTGATGTGGGGTGTTGTGTTTTGGGGAGGGTCGTGGGGGCTTGAGGGCTTCTGTACCACAGCATGCAGCTTGCCTAAAGCTTCCGTGTTGCTTTGTTGGCAGAGGAGGATTGGAGGTAGATTAAAGGGATTAGGGTTTGGTATATCAGATACCTGGGGGGGAACAACAGAAAACCCCACAAAAAAAACCCCAGGGAACTGAAAAGGATCCAATTCAGCACAGTGCTGTAATCTTTGCTGAGTTTCTAGGGCACCAAGCTCTTGTTGTCATTGGGGTTTCTGTTACAGACAAAAGCCCTGATGAATCTCACTGGGGTTTGTTGAAATGCTGTCCCAGCCCAAAGGGAGAAGTGATCCCTTCTCCCAGAGCCCAGCTCCACAAAGTCCCCAGGAGACATGGTTAGACCCCAGAGACACAGGGGTCATTTTCCCCATCCGGAAAGCAGCTGCTGTACCCCAAGGCTGGTGCTGAACCTGCAAGAGGGTTTGAGGCTTTGGGTTCCCAAAGTCCTACAGCGTGTTTGGCATTGCCCAGGAGCTGCTGCCAGTCTGGATCTGTTGGTGTCTGGGCTGTGTCCATCTTCCTGGCTGCCTGGATCCATCCTTTATAAAACCCAAGGGGCTCCAAAAGAGCTTTAAGATTTCCTAGGCAGGATTTGTTAGTGGGAAATGCTTTTAATTTGGATTGATTAGCATAGACTGTGAGTTTTCTCACTGGCTGTGTCCTGTAAATCTCTCCCTTGCCTCTTGCTTTTTTTTTCTGGGTTGTTCTTTTTTTTTTAAGGAAGAAAAAAAAGTAGAACATAACCCAAGCAAATCTTCTTTAACATATGTAAATCCATCTCCACCGTCCAATTTAGCAAAAAGCTTAAGCTCAAGTTAGAGTGGTTTCAAAACCAGACCTTTTTCCTTACCCCCTCTTACACTCAGAATTTCCTGACAGGTTTTATTAATCGTGCTGCTTGCTCTTATACAAATACCCATAAATACAGCTTGCAAAAGCTGTGCGTGCCCTGGGCCCGGCTCACCCGTGCTGCAGCCAGGACTGAGCCTTCTGCTTTTGCACACAGCAGCAGTTCCTTTCCCCAGGCAGCACGAGCGCTCCCGTAAAACAGGGTACATGAGACCTCAGAGAGGAGCTCATGGGCCAGCACAGTAGGTTGGGTGTAAAACCACCAGAACTCATTCAAGTCAATGGGACTCTCCTGATTTACACCAAGAGAGCATACGGCCAGGAGCGCACGGTACCAGATGGTGTTTTATAAGCACAAGAATTATTTAGGAGGGTGGCTATTACCCCAATACTAATGAATTACAAATAACTCCTGAAGGAAAGACCCTGTGCTGACTAAGAAACATATCCCAGAGATAAACTAACTGTTGAGGTTTAAAAGGTCAGCAATTTTTTAAAAATATATTTTACTTCTAGTAAGTTAAAGGGGCCCAGAAACATCCCACTTGCCTCATTAGCAAATATTACCCAATTTTTCTTTCATAGTGTAGCAAGGGGGAAGAAAAGCATATAAAATAAACACCTGGCAGGAGTGCATAATCTGCATAAATTCAAGTGGTTACACTCTTGACAGAAAACCAAACCAAAATGAGACTTGTGAAGCCAGCAACAAGACTTCAGTGATGATTTATTTTCATGCAGATTGTGCGTGGGGTTTTAGAGTAGCCTTGCAGATCCTGGTGCTCTGTCCCCTCTGGATGGACAACTCAGCTGATGCAACTCCTCCAGCTTTTCTAGGCACATGTCACTGACAATACAGGACCAGTCCCACCTCCATGGATTGATGCTGCCCAGGGGCTGAGTAATAGCATCGCAGTGTAGTTGTAGGTCTCCTTCAGGTTGGTAGTCCTCAAGGTGGGAGGTTTGGTGCTTGTTGGTCACCAGCGCGTGGTGTGAGCTCCTGTGGTGCAACTGCTTCATGTTGCAGGAGAAGTTTATTGGTTTGTGCCCTGCTAATGGGTTGCAATGTATTTTTTGCTTATAGGAGCCCTGGTATTCTCCTTCCTTCGGTCTTTGGTGCCATTTCTCTATCAGCATCCAGTACCACAGTGACCCAGTGAGCACACCTACATGCTGCACTGTTTTGCAAGCCCTGGCTGGATTTGCCCAGCAAGTGTTACAAGAGGACCAACACAGGAGGGACGGGGCACGTGATGTTTTCTCCTCTCTGCCCTGCACTATAGTCCTGACAGAAGGTTTCTTCTATTTCATTCACCCTCTGGCACAAGAGTCCTTCGGTTTCCCAGGGAAAAATGATTTGCCAAATTATTTATGCACATTGGCATCACACAGCCTCTTGACAGAACTGAGGGCATCTGCCTATTTTCAACTCTCTCTTGCCCGGTAGGTGAGTGTGGCAGATTAGGAGATAACTCACACCATCTCCCCATCCTGTTCTCTACACTGAACGGTATTCCATGTCTTCTTACTGCAGTTACCATGATGGAGACCATGTTGTGGATGGCTCTCTATAGGTTCCCCTATTCCCTGACTTTTCCAGCTGAAAGAGGAGGAAGAAGGAGTTGGGAGAGGTAGAGAAAGGTGTACAGTTGGTGGGAGGTGGCAGGAGGGGAAAAAAGCTTGATCTGCAAGGGAAGGTGAGGAAAGCCATGTGAGCTCCTGAAAGAGAAGTCTGGGGTAGATGCTCTCCATTGGTAGCACATCAAGATGAGTGACAGCCATGAACTGTATTGTTGGTATGACAAAATGCTTTCTACAGGGAAATGCCTGGGCAGGTTAGGACAGAGCTGGGAAATGGTGTGACCACATTGGAGTCGCTGAGGTTCTCCAGCTGCTGCAGGAGGCTGCAGGCAAAAGCTTTGCTGTTTCTGCACAGGCATCTCTGGTGCCAACTGAGTCTCCAGGAGGGAAATGAAAGGTTTTCCTTTTGAAATGTGCAAATTCAGAAGGGGAAGAGCTGAAGGGGGACAATCCTAGGGCAGGCTGGAGAGGAACCCTCACCATGCCAGGAGCACTTGTGGCTTTGTCCAGGTTGTCTCTCCTGCACAGTTACCTGAAAATTAAGCCCATTCCAAGGTGCTTCTATAGTATGAAGGGAGGGGAAAATGCAGAGAGATAGTCTTAAAAAGGCGTGTTAGAAAATTTTTAACACTCAGTTGATTTCAGGTGCCAAAAAACATATTTGCAATGGGGCTGGTCTCAGCAGAATAATAGAAAATCCATGTTTTCAGAAAAAAAAATTACTGATAAGGCTTAACAGCACCATATCAATTCAGGATGGCATGCCATGTTGCTTCCTCCCCTTGTATATCTAATTTTTGGTACCTTTCAGTCCCTTTTTTCACCTTTTAAGGCCAATGTTTCAAGCCCCCACAACCCCCAGCCCTTCCTTTCCTCGTTTTTCCCTAGGAAAAGCTACTGTTTGAGGTGTCATAGTGCAAAACAACATGTTAACAACCCAAACTATAGCAAATCCAGCTCTCTAATGTATTTCAGCTGAAGTCTGGAGACTGCATTTAGAATTATGCATTGAGGTGGGGATAGATACACCATAAAAACCCAAGGCAGATTGCTTTTTACATCTTTTGTCTCCAGCCAAGAGAGCAAGAAAATAAAACAGAGTGCTGAGATTATGTCAAAATTGCTGACTCTGAATTAAATTCTAAAACCTTCATGGAAAAAACTGCAATGTTTTAATTTTTTTTTGCTAGCAAAATTAGGAATGATAATATTGAGATCAAGTCCCAGAGGATTTTGTCACTTACTGGGCTCTGGAAACGATGAAAGTGGAAATAACCCTGGGAGATCCTAGCCCTGGTTTTATATGGGATGGGGTCCTTTGGGATTGTAATTGCCTCAGGGCCAATCTCCACCTGTGCTGAGCACATAACTGCTAGATCTTGACTTTTTCAGCTTGAGGCTTAATATTTTCATCCAACTTTGGTCTATCCTCTAGTTTCCCATCCACCAGTATGAGGGCATGGCAAGTTGACAACTGTATGGCAACGTCTGGCAAGGATTCCCTCTCTCCCTCACTTGGTGATGTGTTTTGGTAGGAACAAAGCAATTACCCCCTCAAAACACCACAAGGACTTTGAACCCAGGGCATGGAGAGAAACTGCACTTGCTGGTGTCTCAGAGACTTGAGTGAGGAAGAGGATGCTGTCCTGGTCCAGGGTTATTTCCAGGCTCACCCCAATGGGAAGAAACAATGAGAAGGAAATATATCCCAAAACAACATCACAAAACAGAATTTACTGGTTGATCCAGCAGTCAGGAACAGCTCCCTGTTCCAACCAGCACATTGCTCTTGCCACCCAGCATCATTTTGCTGTGATTGTTTCTTCTTTCAGGCAGAGAAAAAAAATAAATTAAAAAATCCTCATAATTGTGGCTTCCTCAAGGAAGGGAAGAAAGGTTTATTTCTTCTCCCCACATCCATATGTGAACAAAGACTAGGAAAAATTCATATACAGAAGCATCGTCTTGCAATTAATCATAAAACCCAGCACAATGTAGCAATGATTACTTAGCAAGAGCAAACACCCACTCTGTTCTATCTTCTTTTTGTCATGCTTTGGACAATTTTTGAGAGTTAATAGGTAAAACTTAGTTTTGAATAGCTCTGCCTTCCTTTTTTTTTGTTTGTTTTGG
Source organism: Zapornia atra (assembly GCA_013400835.1). Taxonomy (NCBI): domain Eukaryota; kingdom Metazoa; phylum Chordata; class Aves; order Gruiformes; family Rallidae; genus Zapornia; species Zapornia atra. Next base: position 250,623 of record VZTU01008955.1, read on the forward strand.
GTTGGGTTTTTTTCCTTTTCTTTTTTTTTGTAAAAACTGTTCTTTTCTCAATTATTACACATCCCAGTAGGTATCAGACATTAATGGTTGTTTTCACATTGCTTGCTGGGTCCATATTTGAAAAGTAAAGTGTGTAGTTGGTAGTAAATTTGGATGCTCCTGACCTGTGTGTTAGATACAAACTCTGAAACTTTACGGTGCTGCTGAGCTATTAAATATGTGGGTCATTACCAGATGACCCAAAATAGATGATAGATGCATGCAACTTGTTTGTATTTGGGGGAGGGAGAAGAAAGAAGTGGGGAAACAACATGGAAATTTATTTTTCTTTTCCAAATCCATGAAATTCAGTGCTGTAAGATATTCCTGTGGCCCTCAGATTGCTGCTTCTCTCCCTGAGCTGCTCTGTATCATGCAGCAAGCTGGGCATCCTGGATTTTATTCATCCCTTGTATATAGTCCAAGAAAAAAAAAAAAGCCATTATTCTGGTCAGAAAGCACTTTGGCTGAAAGGCTGCATTTTTTATTATTTGTGTCTGCTGCAGTCCACAAATAATAAATAAAACCTTGGGTAATTTAGCTTTAATTATGCTCCCTGGTTTCATAGCTTTGCCATGTCCCTGGTGTGCCAGATCCCACCCCCTGTTTAGCTACTCCATCATTCCCACTGAATTGTGCATGGGATTATTCACTCTTTGTGCCTTGGTGATGTATAACAGCTCTTTGCTTGTCCCTGCTGCTGGACTTCAGCTTTGCCTTGCTGCTGTGTGCCTTTCCCCAGGCTGGAGCAGCTGCAGGGACTGAGGGAGCTTGTGGGGGGTGGGGAGAGACTGAGCAGGCTTTGGCAGAAACCAAGCAGAGATGCTCAGGGAATTTGTGGCTGACCCTTCCCTCCCTGCAGAAGGTTCTGGGTTTTCAGCATCAGAACTGTTCACAGCAAAGAGTTGATCTCTGCATGTCTCCCCCTTCAAAACCTGGGGAACGTTAAAGCGTCTGAAACAGCCCTTTTGGGCCTTTTTGAAGTGAAAATATTCTCTGTGAGGGCCAACATTCATTTCCATTTCAATGTTTAGCTAGAAAAGAGGAAGAAAACAGGATGGCTGACACCGAGAGCCACCTCTCACACAGTGATGCAGGTGCTCTGCACTGACCCAGCTGGGGAGGGGGGATAGTGTTTTGTTTCATTTTTTGGTTTCTCTATCACTGGAGCCTCTGTCTGTGCAGCAATGATCCTTGGAGAGCAAGGAGAGCCAGTCTAGCTGGCAAAGTTCCACATCTAAGCAGCGACAATGCAAACAGCCCATGTCCTCAGAGAACTCCCAGGAGCAATTGGTGATTATCACTTCCCTTCCATCCTTCAGTGTATATTTTGGGGGGGATGGGGTTGAATAGCTGGGATATATCAGTGGAAGTGAGGAGTGCCGGTCCTGGGTATGACTCACATTTTCCTCCTTGCTGTTTGGATCACCTCATTGCTTTGGGAAGATTTCCAGGTCCCCTCAACAGACCTCTCTCTGTCCCCAGCTGTGTCACCTTCCCTTCTTGGCTTTGTGAGCTGCCTTGTCACGAAGGAGTGCGGCTGTCATGGTTGTTCGCAGATCAAAATCCGCTCTTTGATGTAAGCTGGAGTTGGGGAGCCATGAACTGCATTGAAAATGAGGACCGTGACCTTAAACTGGCACAAGCAACTGCCCAAAACTCAGTGGGGGAATCTGAGCCCAAACCTGATGTCCTTGCAGCAGCCTAAACCGAGGACGAGCGTGCAGCTGCTGCAGCCGTGGCAGTTTGTGCATCAGCTGAATAATTGGAAATTTCCATGTAGGCCATCTCTGGAGAAAGATAACTGAAGAGGTCCTGAAAACACTGCCTGAGCATTGCTTCTACAGCTTGGACGTGAGTCCTGAGCAGTAGATCTGGCTGTCCTGCCTTGATGGAGCCAAGCGATGACAGAGGGACCCAGGCAAGGTTTATCACAGGGTCCTTTTGCTGCCTTAGTGCACAGCAGGGTCTGCAGGATGTGGCGTGGCATGGCTGGAAGGCTTGCGCAGGTGACTGGGCTGAGATTGGGGTGGCTGCTTCCCCAGGAGCACCCTTGGCCATCTCTGCCAGTCTTGGGCAGAGGTTTATGCTTCACACCGCGCTCGTGAGGGTCACAGGCTGCCAGGGTGTTTCTTTTTTTGCACGTAAAGGTTCGTAGGCATATTTTGTGTGTGATGAGAACGTCTCAGTGCCTAGCAAGTTAAACACCAAAAGTTTTATGGGGCACTTAATCCAAAACCAGGTGGGAAACCGCAGCTCCATCCCTACTCCCAGCTACTTCACCCCACAGACTCTGAGCAAATAGACCTGGAAAGGAGTTGTCCACCTGGCAGTGGCTGAGAGCTGGGCAAAGGCCCCAGGATGATTTCACGAGGCTCCCCTAGATCCAATCTCCAGCTGATCATGCCGTTTCCATGTGGCAGAGCCAGGACACACCACTGCACCTATTCAGCTTGGATCCAGGCTCCACCAAGAAAGTCTGAACCTTGCCTTAGCTGTGTCCAGGGAAGCAGAGAGTTTGTACTATTTGGGATTGGATCTAAGTCCTGTGGGATAAGGACTGCCTACCACTGTGCTTCGTTAATATCAGGCCCAAATGCACCCTGCCTAACCCTTCAGGACCGCTCTAACAAATAAGTTTAGGCTGGTAATAGGATGCGCCTGAGTCAGGTACTGAGAACCAGTGTTCCCCTCTCCATCAGCTCTGTTATTGGTGATTTCAAGGTATTATTATTCCAACACCTTGATCTTAGCAAAATGAGCCTTGAATAAACATAATAGTAAGCTCTGTTGTTCAGTGGTGCGATGCCATGCCTTTAGCAGTCAATTCCCATAAGGAGGCATCTCTTCCCCAGCATGCTGGATATAAACCTTAAATTTACATCTCTAGTTAAATAGCAGCTTCCAAGACTAAGGCTTCAGTCTCTAGTGACAACGAACAGAAACAGCTCCCCCATTAAAAATTTCATCATTTTTTTCTGATGAGAAACTCTGCTGTGATGGCATTTTTATAGGTTCCCACAGAGGTGGTCTGGCTGCAGTGTTAAATCTTTGCCATGTCAGGCTGAAAAGTCACTAGCGATGATGCTTAAACACCACATCCATTCCCCTGCCATTAAAAAAACTCCTCCTCTGCTAGATCACAAGTGGGAGATTAAAATCAATACACGCTGTGCATCAAAGGGGAAGTGAGATGGTGGGGCGCAGCAAGCGGCCAGTGCCACCCAGCAGACCTGGCTGCCCTCCCTGCCACTGCCACCCACCTGCTGCATGATCACCAGCAAGGCATTTCATGTATGTTCCCAGGGCCTGTTTTACTCCCCTTGTTTATTGAATTGATTGATGTGTCAGAGCAGGACTGTATCCATGCGGTGCAGAACACCCCCTCCATGCTGAGCCCCAGCACCAGACCAGTAACACCAGCATATCCCAAAACCCACATCATACAGCTGTGCCTGGCCTCCCTCCCCTCTCTGTGGGCAGAGGAAAAAGAAAAAAGAGGGGCGGGGGGCAAAAAATGTTGTTAAAACATCATTGTTTATTGCTTAAACAGATAAAAAAAAGCACAGTACTGCAGAATTAAAGGATCTTACCCCCCTCCTGTAACTCACCTGGCTTTATGGAGCACATATGGCAGCCTGGCCACCCACTGCTCCAAGATTTTAGCAATCCAGGAGAGTGTGGGGGTGGGGAAGTGAATTAAAGATGAAGTGGCAGCTGGAACTGTGAAGTTCCTGGCTTAATATCATTTTCGGAGGAGTTCTGTGTATTTGATAATATGTACTGTGCACATGGTTATTTCCTTGAATTAGATAACAGTAGATAACACAATGATCCTAATCTCCCCCCATTGCTTGAAACCTGGCATTACGCATCAGCAACAGAGTCCCTGCTTATCTGCTCCCCGATGGCTTCCTCAGGAGCTCTCACCAGCAGCTCTCTTTATTTAGATATTGCCAAGATTGCTGCGGATGGAAATGAGTGTCTGCTGGCAACCAGTGTTGCCTGCAAGGTGCGAGGCTGGAGATAGTCAGCCCCGGTGCTGGTGCTGGAGACGAGCCCCTGCCATCTGCANATTGCCTCCCACATGATCTGTGTCATGTTCTCTAGGTGAGAGCTGCTTGTTCTGGACCCACTTCAAAGCACCAAGGAGCCCACAGCTGGGTTTTTGTTTGGTTTGTTTGGTTGGTTGTTCTTTCTTTCTTTCTTTTCCCCAAATGTCACCTGGGATTCTGGCACTGGAGCAGTGCTGGGACAGTACTGCATCAAGGGCAGGACATCCTTGGTAGACACGGGAGGACATGTTCGCTGTGCTTGTCCCACTCAGGGGATTGGGACATCCCAGATGAGCCTGTCCCATCAGGCAGAGCCTCCTGCCGTGATGTAAGTCGGGAGGTTTGCATCAGAGGGCGCTGGTTTGCTGCACACCAGCCAAGGGCTCCTAGAGCTCAATACCTGCAACCTTCTGCTCCTGCAACAGGTCAGGGGCAGGAGTGCACTAAACTTAAATATAAATCCACTGTAGCATTTCCTGACCAGAGACATGCAGAATGTAGAGTAAGTTACCAGTTTTGCAGAGATGAAGTCAAACCAGCACCTCCTTGTCTTTCAGTGTAGTGCATCAGGAGCTGGTCAGGTATTGGAGCTCTGCCCATCACCAGACCTCACCAGCCTCATCCCCAGCCGAAAGCAGCTCGCTCTCCACACCCAGGAGGGATACGCTCTCTCTTTCTTTCTCTCTCTCAGGCACAAAAGGTAGCAGGATTCTGGTATTTATGTATCTTTTTTCCCTGCTGGCATTTAATGGGCGTTTTAGTAGCACAAATAGAAAATGCTGCATATTCATCTTCCGTGTCACAGGCATTGAGACGGAGACGAGTGAAGGGAGAAGCGCCTCAGGCTCATTGTACCAATCTTGTCCTCGGCAGCAATCTCGAAGATGAAGAATAACTTAATTACTGCATATCATTTTGTCTCCTTTATTTGCTCTTTGTTGCTCTCCTCCGATGCCTGTGCCCACACTCTGACACGCGAGCGGCAGGCAGGCAAATCACTGTTTGATTAAAACGCCCAATGGACTGCTGATCCCTGACCCACTTAGAGCTCCCGTAGAGCAGGAGAGGGGTGATAAAATATGGGCTGTACCTAGAAAGATAAAGGAATGAAATCCATTACACTGTCAAGGGAGTTCACTTTGCAGAGCAGCAATCTGGCCGGCAGTGCAAGCGGCCGGTGATGGGCTGGCCGCTCCCGGGGAGCGTCTCGGAGAGGAATAAGGGGATTGCATGTACAACTGTCTTGTCCTATTTGCTTCGAGAAGAGTGTGGGCACTGACTTTGTTTGAATGAAGAAAAAAAAGCAGACTGAAGCCAGGAAGAAGGATTTTACGACACCCCCCCACCCCGAGCCCCCAACTCAAATATGGGAATTGGGATTGCGCTGCATGGGTTTTCGTTTTGAGGTATGCAGCATGAGCACTTGGGAGTCCCAGCTGGGGCCCTACGTGATGCATGAGTCAGAAAATGTGGGAAAAAGAAAAAAAAAGTGCCCCCAGGGACATTAGGACAAGGGAAGACTCTGGGTAAAGCAACACTTATGGCCTTGGAGACTGAGAAATAGGCTCAAAGCTCAGCCCTGCCAGTTCCCTGTCATGCACAAGGCAGACAAGGGCACGGATGAAATCTGATGTTCCCTGCTTTGCCCTGAACAAGGATCCTGAATCCCTCTGCTAAATCACCCTGATTCACAGTGCCACAAACCTGCTCAGAGATGCTGCTTTTTTCCCCAAATTGCCCTTCACACAGCAGTTCAACAAGGTCCGAGGCGGGCAAGGAGACAAGGGCAGCAGGGAGTCAGGGTGAAGCGGTCGGCCGGAAGGTGCCAGGGTAGGATGGGTAAAAAACTACATTCTCTGACCGACTCCAGTATTTCTGAGATACAAACATGACCTGGGAGTCTCAGCAGCTTAAACACACGTGTTTTCACAGGGTAGAGAGCACCAGAAGCTTTTAATGTGTTTAAAATGAGTTTGCAAAGCCCTGCTGCAAGTTTGCAAGGCAGGGAAGTCAAAACAGGACCCCCATCAGCATGTCCAGGGAGGGATGCACACCAAAATGCTTTCAGTGGCCTGGAACATAGAGCTAGAGCCCAATATCAAATCCAAGCATCCCCCTTTTCTTCCCCAACAGAATACAAGAATGGTAGAAATGCTTTATTAATTATCCTGAGGAAGTGGAAGGGAGCAAGCTCTCTGCTGCCAGGTACCAGTGAGTTAAAGGAGGCAGCAAACTGAGCAGAGCTCATTTATGTGTTTTGTCAGTGCCATTCCCTCTGAGCACCCTGATTGTTTTAGGTAAATGTTTCATTGCATTTTGAACATGCAGGTAATGAAACCTTATCTTCATAGTTTTGTGATAAAAAAAGAAATGGAGCTGTGCTAAATGTACCCCTTAGTGAAGAGTGGCTGCAGCTAAGGCTCTGAGCAATAAACCTTCAACGGGACAACTGTGTGAGGTCCTAGTCTGCAGTAATTTGATCAGAAGTGTGAGGGCTTGGTGAAATACTGGTCTCATTGTGCAGAGCAATGTGGAGCTGAACAAAGCAAACAGGGAGAGATACCTGAATTTAGTGACGCAAGGATGATGGAAGAGGATGTGGCTTCCTTAGGAACCTCAGGACTTGCCAAGTGTCAGGTGGGGACTAGGGATGGGGAAAGAGAGTAAATAAAGCTGCCCCTGGAGCTGTAGTCATGCTGGCTGCGTCCATAGGAGGCTCCTTTGCCATGCTGCAGCCACGGGCACCTGTGGGCAGCGTTGCCCTCTCCTGTGGACAGAAGGTGCCCAGGGGACCACGAGTTCCTGCACGTGTGGTGGGACCCAATGTGGTCCCCTCTGCCCCTGTCCCCATTCACAGGCAAGGACCGACCCACCTGCTGCAAGCATCCAGCTAACCAGTATATGCCCCCAAAAGGCTCCAGGAGCTGCACCTCAACGCTTATTGCCAAAAATAGGGAACGTGGAAACCAACCCTTGTTCCAAAAGCTTGGTAAGATGCAGGTGAGTGTGGTGTGATGTGGCTGGGCAGGGAATGTGACTTATGTTAATTACCTGGAAAGGAAGGGGAAAAGAACAAAGGGAAAAGGGGAAGCAGCGTCATTCCCCCTGACAAGTGTGTGAGTTTGTGGGATGGGGAAGAAAACAGCCCACATCATACCACAAGTTCAGCTGTGGGTGTTGAATTCTGACACTTGAGTTGGGGAAGGACACAGGACTGGAAGATCATTGAACCCATTCCAACTTGCATCTGGTTGCAGTTTTATATGCACACTTTCCAGCAGGAAGGCTCTAGTGATTAATTAATGCCAGCACCATGTTTGCAAACTGTCCTGGCAAAAGCTCTTGCTATAGAAGTTGCACAATGGTATCAACGTGCAGCAGATTCTGTCACCACAGAGACTCATTCCAGACAAACAAAACCCACAGAAGCATTATTCTGACTTGCCCTACAGAAAATAAAAATAGTGCACTGTCTTTATGCCACGTGTGAAAAATGGCATGTGGATAATTTCAAGTGTTCTTTGGAAGCATCTGGAAATGTATTTAAAAGCATTGTAAGAAGGGTAGTAAATGTCATGTTGGATTTTCTGCAGGAGAAAGCATACAACCTGTAATCACTGTAACTTGCTTTCTCGAACTCAAAGTGACTGTGCTGTCTTCCAAACACCCAACCTGCCTCGCTGGGCTCTGTCACAGCCCAGGACACTGAGGACAAAAATCTGCTTTATTTATTCCCGTTCTTTCTAGAAGAAAAAAGGGAACAAAAAGCCCTTGTTGCTCACAAACAATCCCATACAGAAGTCAGTATTTCAGCAGTTCTTTCAGGAGAAGACACCCTAGGAGATGTATAGAAGTCAGGAAACACTGTTTTCCTTTGCCTAGAGATGTTCAGGGTATTTGAGCATCTGGGCCAGCCCCTTCCTGAGAGGTCAGTTAATGCAATCCAGGCTCTCCACCGCTGCTTCTCATCCAGCACATGTTATTAAAAGACAGCTTCCAGGAAGGCATTTCGTCTTGGTCAGAAGTCTTTCAGGACATGAAGAATGCCCTGCTTCCCCAAGTCATTTGTTCCACACTCTCTCTCCTTTAATTTAACAGCCAGCCAATCTGGTGACCACTGGCCTCACAGACCTGCAGTGGGAGCAGAGGGAGACCCAGGAGCAGCAGTTGGAATGGGAGACTCCGAATTTGCTCGTGCTCTGCTGCTGTGGCCGCATTGCTCACACTGGTTTGGAGGCATAGTAGGGACATTTGAATGAGTGGCTGTGTCTGAGGAGCAGGGCACGGGAGGTGTTATTCACATTGTACCACAGTCAGATGCAGTTCCGGCATGCTTGTTAGCTGCAGAACACTCCTCACTACCCCAGTTCCCTGGGCTTCACATTGCTTTCCCCCTTCCTCTTCCACAGCCTTTCTTACTGTTGTTAGATTACGTGTCGAGGGGTTTTTAATCCACATAAAACAACGAACAAATGTAAAATATTATGATATGATGAATATGATTTTATATTGTAGTTACCTCTAGGCATTCACTTTCTTATTTCATTGTGATTGTTATAGTTCTTTTATTCCTTTCATAAAGAAAAACATTTAATGTAAAAATAAAAGGAGTCGTGATGATTTGGGTGAATTGTAGCGCTCAAGGCTTTCCTCCACATGTGCTTAAAGATAGTCTCTGCTTTAATGCAAGAGCCTGCGGAAGAAACACCTCATCTAAATCCTATCAAAGGCAGAAGGAGTTTGATCACAGAGCAGAAGACAGCAGAGTTGTTTCAGGAGGGGAAAGAAGGGGACATCATGGATGACCATGACCAGCAATGTGCACTTGTGGCTAAGAAGGCCGATGGCATCCTGGGGGATCAAAAGGGGTCCTTCTCCCCCTGTGCTCTGGAATATTGTGTCCAGTTCTGGGCCCCTCAGCTCAAGAAGGACACAGAACTCCTTGAAAGAGTCCAGTGCAGGGCACCAAGGTGATGGAGTGGAACGCCTTCCTTATGAGGAGAGGCTGAGGGAGCTGGGTCTCTTTAGCCTGGAGGAGACTGAGGGGTGACCTCATCAATGTCTATAGACATGTAAAGGGTGAGAGTCAGGAGGCTGGAGCCAGGCTCTTCTCAGGGATGGCAGCAACAGGACAAGGGGCAGCGGGTGTGAGCTGGAGCAGAGGAAGTTCCATGGGAATGTCAGGAGGAACTTTTTCCCTGTTATGGTGCCAGAGCCCTGTGACAGGCTGCCCAGAGAGGGTGGGGAGTCTCCTTCTCTGGAGACATTCAAACTGGCCTGGACGCGTTCCTGTGTGATTTAGTCTGGGTGATCCTGCTCTGGCAGGGGGTTGAGCTTTCGAGGTCCCTTCCAACTCCTGACAGTCTGTGATTCTGTAATCATCACCCTCATGGTTTGGGTACCTCAGAGTCTGCCCAGCCTGGGACATCCAGAATGTCCAAGCCAGTTTTCAGATGGGTGCTTCTCCAAAATTTGCTGTTGCTACAAACAAGCCAGCGACGGTGGTGCGACCAGCACTGATGAAGAGGCTGCTGCAGTCTGCACCCACCGCTGCAGCCTTTGTATCCTGCGGTATCAAATCAAACAGATGTGATTAACTCTGGTGCAGAGGCCTGAGGTGGGCCCAGAGGTTTCGATGGAGGAGAGGCATTAATCGGCCAGGAACAGGCTGCACTCATCCACTCTCACACTGTCACGAGAGGCTCCATCAGACCTTTACCACAGATTTCACTGTTGGTCGAAAAACCCATTAGGCTTTAGTGGTGTGATTGCTGATGTATTTTAAGCCTTTCAGATACTGCCTGTGGATAACTAAAGGGCTCGGGACATTTAAAGGGTCCTTTAGAGCCAACTTGCAGTATGGAAGGTGAACACACAGGGGGTGATCGATGGAGTCTGGAGCTGGCTGAAAACTTCCCAGCGGGATTTTTCCCCCTCTCCAAGCATGCTGTGTTGAGAACCTTGCTGAAGGTCCTCCTGCCCCTCCTCACACTGTTCCTCTGCACCAAAGGATTACAAGGACCCGTTTTGCTCTGCATACAAGATGAGAACAAATCTGAGAAAGAAGAACTGCAGTTTCCCTGAGAGAGCTTAGAGTAGGAGCTGGTCTTTGCTGTGGGGCTATAAAAATATCAGAACACCTAGCAGCATCCTCACAGCAGCCCCACTCATGTCGGGGGGCAGGGAGGGGGGTGATTGCTATTTGCAGCCTGCAGCTTGCAAGTCTCACCCAGCCCTGTCCACCACGGGGTCTGCGCTGAGCAGCACTCACCCACAAAAGCAGTGGGGGAGCAGCTGAAACCTGCCCAGGGAACAACATCAACCCTGTCAATGCCTTCAGCCTGCAAGGGGCTGTCAACAAGATGATACCAGGAACCAGATGAGAACAGACCGTTATCCCCAGTGCAGCTGTAAGCACATAAGCTCATTTTCACTGCGGCACAGGGCTGAACACAGATGCAGCGGGGAGCCATGGCAGGGGATGTTGTCCCCTTTACCCCTCTACTGCACAAGACAGTGCTGCTCCACTAATGAAAGCCTTCTGGTGCACAGATTTGCTTCTTGGCACAAACACTTCAGCCAGAAAATAGGATTCTTTTCTGAACCAAAGCTTCTCAGCAGGAAAAGTTCTGGGACATGAGGAATTCATGGTGGGAGCCAATGTAGACAGCTCACGGTGGTCAGTAACAGGGTCAGTGAATCCTCCTGGGTTTTATGTTCCTGCTCTGGACCCTTCAGAGCTGTTGCCATCCAAACAAGTGCCCCAAACACCAGAGAATAGTGCTTCCAGGAAAGTATTGAAGGAGTATTGCTTTTGTCCCAGGTGGAGCAGGGCATTGCCCAATGCTAAAGACAATCCTCCACTTGGAATTTGCAGCTGGGAGAGGCAATGCCTGTTCTTGAGATGCTCCCCGGGAGGAAGCTGTGGTTTCAAAACTTCTAAGAGACCGTCACAGGCAATAATAATCCTAATACAAAGCCAATTACCAACTATTTTTAGAAAGCCTTTGACAGCATCCCCTCTTCAAACCCGAGGATATTTATTCATTATATTCTAAATCAGCTCACTTACCCTGAGGTTGATTCACATGTCAGAGGCGCATAATGTTATCAGCCTAGCATCAGCAGTGGCACTTACCATACCAGCGTTCATCACAGCATTATTGACTGGTGAGGGTTGCAGACAGGTCACGGACTATCAATATTAGCAGTGCCTTTAGTGACAATTAAGCACTAAGTGCACAATGGGCAGGATGACACAAGTTTTGGAAATATTCAGGTCACTGCAAAGTATTGATAGTGATAAATCCACATGTTCCTGATACAGCAGGAGCCACCTGGTTGGAAAACAACTTGTCCTGTGCATAAAGGGAGCATCAAAGTGAGAAAAAGACAGTCAGCTTGGATGTGCTTAACAAGTGAGACGCGAAGGGTCCATCGCTTCATCGCTCGGTGCGTGCAGTCGTGTACACTGGTTACTCAGTGGAATGGCCTTGTTTTATCTCTGCTTTGCAGAGGTGCAAACAGGCAGGGTAGGAGCCAGCAGTGGAAAATCAGGTTGTTCAGCATCAGCACCAAGCATTGCCTCCCCGTCAGCTTCGCTCCCGAGCTTGCTTGTACCTGTCTCACTTGGGCCAGGACCCTCTAACAAAGTCCTGCACAGGGCCATTGTTAGAGATGTATGACCTCATCCAAACCAAACCTACTCTTTATTTTTAAAAGCTTTGAGGCCCAGGGCCAAATTCAGAGTTGATGCTCTATGTGGCATAAAGTTAAGACAACTCCCCTTACTCACACTCTCTCCCCACTTAGAGGCTATTTTAGGCTGGGAGTTATTTTAACTTGCACCTTTTCTTTGGTGCATAAATTACACTTATTTAGATTGCTTTATGCATCAGCAGACAGGGTGTAAGAAGTGTCCAGGGAGTCTTTGCAAACCTGAGAGGCTCTAAATCATGCTGCACCACTGAATTTGCCCCGTGGCATCCCAGGCTGCTGCAAGCATCATGACTGAAAGGACCAAGACGTGATATGGATGTGGTTATCACCCCACTCCTGCTTTTCTGACCCAGCCGAATAGTCCATAATGTCTCATAAAGTCTGTGGGAGTTTGTCTGTGCATTTGGTAGGGGTAGAGCACAGGAAGTATGGACATGTCACCAGGGCTGTGTCATTGCATAGTTAAGGGCTTGACAGATACCCTTACTGAAACGGGGAGAGAGAGTTGCCAGGGGTCTGAACCAGTCTGGGGGTCTGAACCAGTCTGGGATGTCTCTGTGCTGGTGAATGTCTCCAGACACCACACATGGTGTGAGCTGTGCCAGGCAGGCATGACTAGCTCAGGAGTGCATGGCTGCGTTAGCATGGGCTTCTACTCAACAGAAACTACTAGTTGTCAGAGCTTCCCATCCCCTGCTCACCCCAGCGAAGCACTGCACAGACCAGCAGCTCCAGTGACCAGAGTTCCGACGTATCTCGGCTGTGCCCAGGGATGCCCACATCACCAGTCACAGCACAATGCTCAGAAGCTGGTTACAGCAAGCAGGGGAGTGTGGTGCAAGGCTAGGGAATGAAACACACTCTTGGTGTGTGTCAGTGTCGACAGAATTATGGTGGGGGATTGAAATGGGGAGGCACGTTGAATATGCTGCTTAAGGCACAGGCAGCTGCAGGAAGGGGAAGGCAGCGTTTTTAGCACACTGCTGCAATCCTTTGCAGCACAGGCACACACTGCTGAACTCTCCCTTGTAGCTGGCTCACAGTATATCGGGGTGGAAATGCTTGTTAATTAAGGACACACCAGTGTGTCACGCCTCTGCTGTAGTTCAGCGGCAATGTTACGGATCTGGCTTCCCAGCGCAGCTGTGGTTTCTCCTAGCAGAGTAACAGCTCTCATCCTGCCCCTCCAACACACCAGCGAGTTCCTCAGTCCCAGAAAATACTTTTGGTATTAAGGGCACAGGACTGCTGCCAGAAGAGACAACATTTTGTTGTTGCAGCAGAGATACCAGGGATGAGCCCTGTTTGAGACTTTAGTTCCTGCCGGCTGTTATCCCACTGGGCAGGAGATGAGAGGGGCTGAGGTGGGTCACCCTGTGCTGGAGCACTCACCCATGCTTTGCCCTTGCCAACAAAGCTCGTCACAACCTTGGGCAAGCTAATTAACCTTTTCACCCCTGCCTGCAAAAAAAACCCTCCAAACAAATGACATGTGATACCCTTCAGATTAAGGATCTCTAGCCCTGTTTTCCCTCCTGGGGGCCCAAGTTACATGCTTCACCTCTCCATCCCAGTTAAGTATTAACCTCTCCTTTGTCGAGGACGCTGTCCCCAAAGAGATCTGGGAAGCCCAGGACAAAACCAGCTCACTGACCCAGCAGGAGCCTAACTGCCATCCGCAATCTATGGAGGGATTTATGTTCAAATTGTGATTTCATGGCATGTTGTAGGGCACCCCTGGGGTGTCAGAGGGCAGCAGTGATGTGTGCCTGTGCCCACAAACTTGGTAAGATCCGTTGTATTCCCATATGGCTCCTCCAACCACCCCAAAACCAGGCAAGAACTTTCCCATCCCCTCCAGTCATTGCTGGAGTTACGTGCTCCGTGGGCTGGCTGACGTGGAAACAAATTGGGATGGGTTTAGGTAGATCTCAAGGTGTATTTGCAAAAGAGAGGTGAATTAGGCTTAGATTAAAATTGCAGTGAAAGCCAAACCAACATAGCCTTGGTCTACAGAGAAGCTTGGAGTTGAGTCCAAGCTAAAACCTCCTTCAAAACCCAGTTGCTTTGTGTCTGCTTCTCTTTGGCAGCGGCTAGTTAAAATGTAGTTAACTGAGCCAAATTAATTAATTCTCCCCCTCAGTGTGCATCTTACCTTAAGGCAAGATAAGGTCCTACTGTAAATATCTAGCCCGGTCCTTTCCAAGGCTAAACCCCTATTATTCACCCTGCTTAAAGCTCGGAGGGTTTGACTTCAGGATGGGGATTTGCAGCCTACCCTGTGCCTGGGCTTGTTTAATTCAGAGTGACAATTCCCAGCCACTCCAATGGACTTTGGATCGAGCCACGTTACTACTGAAAGTGCTGCATCAATTCTTTTCTAACTGTACCCAAGTTTTAATGTTTAATATTTAAACATGAAAGTTCCTTTTGAGATATTTAAAGCAGAATTATTAACAGCCCCATGTAGAACTGACAGGTTAACAGTGCGACAATTAAAAAGAAAGGTTAAATACATTTTCTTTTCAGACCAACTGCTGTTGCTTAAGACTAATAAATCCACCAGGAGATGGTTTTTACAGAGTGTGAGGGGCTGTGTGTCAGCTTTTATAGGCTTGAGTTTTTCAGAAATCACTGCACTTCTCTTTCCAGGCAGCTACAGGTTTCAGTCTATATTTAGCAAATGGGGCTTCTTCCAAAGAGTCGTGTGAATCAAGTGAGAAAGAAGAAAAAAAAAAAAGAAAAAGAAGTTGGAATATCAAAAATGCAAAACATACAGGCTGGGGGATTTACTCACAGTTTGCTTTGCTTTTTTAATTTATCGTTGTTCTCTGTTGTCATGATGGCTTTGAAAGCAGAGGTGCTGGAACACAGAGGAAATTCTGTCCTAGGGTCTTTAAGGGATCCATTCAAGTGCTAAACTCCCATTTTGCCTTTGGAAAACAGCTGTCCTCCTCTCCTGGGGGTCAGCTGGATGCTGCTAAATGCCACCTAAACCACTCCTGGGTGTCTAGCCAAAATCTGGATGCTCAGGATGACATTTTCCATATATTTGTCGGTGTCATGAAAATGTTAGCTTAATTGTGTTTTTTGTGTGCTCTGATTACATGGTGGAATGTATTGCTGCAGGGTCAGAGGAAAAATAGATTAAAGGGTGACCCTTTAATCACCTAAAGCATGGTGGCCCTGCTTGAGCAGGGGGTGAGACCTGATGACCTCCAGACATCCCTTCCAGCCCCAACCACCCTGTGATTCTGCAAGAGGAGGGGTGAGAGATGTTCATCAGGATAAATCCACCCATGACTATTGAACATGAGACCCAAGGACAACCTTTGGCTCTCTGCAAACCATCAGCAACGTAATTACTGCAAGGTGGACCGATCACCGAGGAGGAGGAGGGGGATCTGGCTGCCCTCTTTCCTTTACACTTCCTCCCAGGCATTATCTTCCGGCCTCTCTCAGACAACACAGGACTCAAGTCCGATTCACTGTTGTCTTATAATTGTATCACTCTTCCAGCTGCTTTTTCAAGCCACAGCAGTCCTTCCTTGCCTTTGATGGACATTGATTTGGCCTCAAATTTGCAACCATGAAAGGTCAGGTGACTTAGAAATAGAAAGGAATATTTACTCACCCTGTGCTTTTAGCTTTTTAAAAAGATACTAACTGGTGTTTTAAATGAGCTACCGACAGCAGCAGCGGATGTTACAGATTATTATAAGCACATCAGTGGAAGGTATTATAAGTTGGCTATAAGCCATGGTTATAATCAACCTGGTTTTGATTTATTTGACTCTATAGCAACCCATATAAATTGATTAGCCATTTATTAAATGGCTATTAATCATGGATTATCTCTTTGTACAATTTTAGAAAACTACCTTGGTTACAACCCAGCTGGAAGACAGAGAAGTCCTGCATTAAAACTTCAGGGAGACCACCAGGCTTTTCCTACCCTCTTTTCAGCCATGCCACAGTGAGCAAGGACAGCTCGAGGTGCCATGCTGCCAGCTCTGCCCATGAAGTCCCAGCAGCTGCCTGGAGCTTTCTGTCATACACAGACACCCCATGGCTTGGACACAAAGCAATATTCACACATAGCCTGGGACGGCCGAGGTATGTGATAGCTCAGCTGCAGCTCTGGCAGGCTCCTAACAACCTCTGGTCATTAAGCCAACTCTGGAGCTGCTGATGCTTCATAAGCCAAGAATAGAGGGTCTCCTTTTTATTGTCTGTATGTGTATATATATAGTTTTAAAGGTCAGTTTGACGGTATTATAATGGACTTGGGGATATTCTACTCACTGCTTCGCATCTCTCCTATCTGTCAGCCACACACTCCAGTGTCATCTTTCCCACATGCAATATATCTTAATGCACCAGTCTGTACAGATCTTCCTCCCTTCCCCGCATCTCCCATGAATATATAACCACCAAATGTGATAGGAAGAAATTACTATTGTAATAAAACTGGTTCATTACATCCTTCTAGTCAGAGGCGTTTAATGAGCACCAGGGCTGCCTAATGCTGTTATGTTCCCTTTGAGCCAGATGCAAATGTAATATGTTTCATCGTATCGTTTAATTTACTCTTTGGAGCTGTGAAAGGAAGCAGGCAGGTCCTTGGTGCAGTGGGCACCAGAGGTTCAGCTGAGGCAGTAAGAAATGCCTTGACCCTCTCCAGTGTGGCCTGGCTTGGGCATAATGAAAAGGGAACTGGGTTTGCAGTGTGGAGCTGCTTCATATCCAGATGGCTCAGGGCTTCTGAAGAGCGGGGCTAGTCTGTGATATAGGCAGCTACCAGGATGCTCTGGCTCATCAGAGATCAGCACCTTCAGAGAGAGGATTTCTCCCATCCTAAAAGAAGAGTTTAAGTTGGGTCATAGGAAAGGACAATGTAGATGGAACTAAATCACATCTTGCACATCTAACTTACAGACACCATAAAAGCTCCCCGAAACCATCATTTGTCATGGTTTGGCTAAGAAGATCTTTCCCAAGATCTTGAGTTCTTAAGCAGGGTGTGATAGATGCAGCAGGCAGCAATTTCCCATTTACTTACAAAAAGCCTTTCCCAACACCAGACATTAGGGATAGAAATTCTTCATTGAATTCAGATCAGGATGGATTCGACTGCTTTGGCAGATGAAATAGCTGGGGACGAGTTCCAAAAATTACATTTGCTTTGTATTTTCAAAATTATTTTTTCACATTATGTTTCACAATGGCATTTACCATTTAGAGTTTGACATGTTTGAAGAAAACAAATAAAAGAACTTTTCAAAAAGGATTAGTAATCCAAATAGAAGAAAAGCTCTTCACCTGGAGGGGCAAATAACTACATGTTGGATAGAATGGGAAAATCCAGGACTTCCTCTGCTTTTTTTTCACTATCTTTTCCAGGTTGATTCAAAGGAACTTAACCTCTGACCACCTTGGTCCTATCCCAATCGCTCAAAGAATCCAACAGCCAGAAATGCACTCATCATTTCATAGAACCAAAGAATGCTTTGCGTTCAAAGGGACCCCAAAGATGTCTAGTTCCAACCCCCTGCCATGGGCAGGGACACTTACATTAGATCAGGCTGCCCAAAGCCTCATCCAACCCAGCCTTGAACACCTCCAGGGATGGGGCTTCCACAACCTCTCTGTGCAAGCTGTTCCAATGCTTCACCACCCTCAGAGTAAAGAATTTCTTCCTGATGTCTAATCTAAACCTGCCCTCTTTCAGCTTTGAAAGCAACACTGCTAATGCATACTACATCCATGGTGTCCTCTGCCTCCCACTGAGCATCTAGTAGCTCTGGCAGGTCCTACGAGAACACCACCACCCCTGGGCTTCTGCTCCCACATTCATGCTGACTTCATGGTTGGTATTGGGACAACAACTATTGCCTAATTGTAAGTACCAGCTAATTCTGGATGCCCTGGTGTTATCAGAGTCCTGTGCACCTGGAGAAGATGATTTTTTTTCTCCAAAAGCCAGTGGCAGTCACAGGTGCTCACCCCATGCGCATATATCACAACCCCAAGCCCCAGGCCCAGGTTTTGTTAGTCTAAAAGCCCCGTAGAGGATGAACAGAGCCATCTGCCCTAATTCCCTCCGGCACATTTCAGCAGAGCAGGCTTTTCTTCACAAGGATATTATTCCTCAATATTTCCTGTTGTTTTCTCCCAGCTTGTTTATGGCAAAAAGACCCTTGAGAGACAGTCCTTTTGTCCGGGAAAGCTTTAATGATCTCAGAGTCATTGTGTTGGCATCAGTTTAATTCCAGCTGCTGTAAGCTGGCAAGCTGATGAGAAGAGATGTGTTTATGGGATCTCTGGCTATTTTGTTAGGGTGCGTGGTGCTGTGCTAACACAGACTTACAGGGCCTTGCTGGGCCCTTAATTAAAGGCACTCCATAAAGGTACCACTCACCTTCTTGTAGACATGAAGAGAAACCCTGCCGTGCAGTGGGGCTTGTTTCTTTGAAGATGTCATTGTTTCCAGGCTGGGATCTGGAGCATCTCCCTGTGAAATCCCTTCTGGCATTGGATTTTATGGCAGCTCTTTCACCTCTGAGTCCTGGTGGCTTTGCCTGGCAGATGATCCTGCCTTGCTGAGAGTGCAGCATCATTTCCCAAACCCCAGCTGCTTCAGGGGGTTTGGGCAGCCATATAACCCAGTTGTCTCAAGCAATGCCTGGAGCTTTAGTCAGGGCTGGATGTGAGGATGGGGAGGCTGGAAGGGATTGCATGCAGCTGTATGGTCGCTTGCCCAAAATGTAGCTGAGAGCATGTACCATGGCATGAAAGAGGGTAAACAAAACAGATCTTGGCCAGTTCCAGCAAGTTTTTCCCCGTGTGCCACATGTGACAAGCCTAGGCTGCTGCCAGGCTTCTCAGAAGACCTGTCCATGCAGGGACTCGATGTGAAATCAATCAGAATTAAGCAAACCCCTGAATTTCCAGTGGATTTGCTAAGCTGCATTAAACCCCAGTGTGAGCTATGTGAAATGGAATTAAGACTACATGCTCCCACACGTGTTTGAAGAGCACATTAATCATCATGGAAGCCAAGGGGGTGCAGGAGCCCACTGCCTCTTACAAATTGTGGGAGTCCTCTGGGCAGAAAGGTGTGTTGGTCCCACCTTGTAAACCTCCATGAGAAGAAGAAAGCTTGATAACTCTGGATAGCAGGGCATGCCCAGGGTTTAGGCCTGGACTGATGACATCTCTCCCCAAAGATCCCAGGAGCTGAGAATTCTCTCTCAGTCCATTCTCTGCGCTGGAGAAAGCAGCAGAGCTCTTTCGCAGGCTGTGAGGAAGAGCAACACAGAGGATTTGCCATGAGAAGTCCCTTCCCCAGCACTATTCTGTGTCACTTTAAGTACAGCAGAGAACCAAATCCGACAGCTGTTTTGGTTTACCCCAGCACAGAAATCTCCATGTGAAATACTCAGGGCTTTTAAGCCCTGTTTATGCCCCAAAGTGAAGCAGCATTAACTCCCCAAGTGCAGAAAACAGCCTTACTGACATAAATGCACTTATGTGGGGAAGAGGAACAAGCTGTGTTACGAGGAACGACTTTATACCTTCCAACTAAATCCATGCTTGCCTTTATGCTGAGACAACTAATAAGCAGTTAATATGCAGTCCCATCAGCACCAGGAATAACAAAGCCCTGTTTCCTTAAGATCTGCATTTCATGCTTGATTGCAAGCTCCGATCAAACCTTTCCCTGCCGTTCGAATGGATTTCTCTAACTTCTCTCCCCCGGTGTGGAGTCTTTGATGTCTGATAAGGTAGAAGCCCACGCTGTGGCCTGTCGTTCAGACAAGAAATGCTGATTGGGAGCATTTATAGGCTTTGTCTCTTCTAGCTGACCACTGTTTTCACAGTATGTATAAAAACTTAATTGTATGTGAGACTGCTTTCCTCCCCCATCAAATCTGCTTGCGACCGCCAATGGGTTCAAAAATTATTAAGGTCAGAATAAACATGCAGAAACGCACACGCATTCATTATATGATCATATGAGCTTAATTTCCTCAGGCAAGCAGGCTAAAAATATCCCACATGCCCAGAAGAGGTAATTATACCGGTATAAAAACTCTGTAGGGTCGTGCTGGTTTCCCCCACTCTCTCTGCGGTTTGAAGTGGTGTCCTGACACATCCAGAGTGCCTCTGCCCGCCCCGCCACCCCACGCAGCTCCTGCAGCCAACAAGCATCTTCCACCCAGAAAGGGGGGAAATGCTGAATTATTAACTGCCATTTGCATAGAGCGCAATCCTAACGCTCTGTGCCAGGGATGGGCAAGGATGCACCGAGCCCCCGAGGTGTTCTGGGGTGATGTCCTCTTAGATCATCTCCTCACCCACCCACCCCAGAACAAAATGCTTCTGTCAGGCTGGTTTTTGAAAGCAAAAAGGGCTCTAATGATGATAGACAGTTCCAGATCATCGCCTGCAAAGCTGTGTCCTGGAGAGCTGGCACTTCTCACCGGGCCACCGAGAGGTTTTTCTGGCATGAAGGAAAGGCAATGCTGGCTCATGAGAAGCTGGCGCTCAGTTGCTTCCTTCAGCCCCCAGCCCTTCCCACCTCAGCAGGGTAGGGTTGCTCTGTTCAAATGAAGACAAGGTGCACTGAAGCACCTTGAAATTGAACTGGGTGTTCTTTTCAGGGAGAGAAAAATGATGCAACAGTAAGACCTAGACACATGTGACAACTTAAAAATATATGATGATTGTGGAGGAAAGCCCACAAGCATGGTCTAAGTGTACCCCTTCCCAAAAAGTCAAACAGGAGAAAGTAGCTTTGATCCATAGGTATTGAAGCTGGTTATTTAATGCCATTTCCTCCGAGGCAGCCCAACAAAGAGTGATTAACCCTTTCTGATGAGCCACTTTCCCTCAACATCTGGCTCTTGGCACCAACATTCAAATACATCACTTGCTGGCTGGCTGCATGAGGAACTTTTCTAGTTGCCTGGAGGAAACAGGTTAGGGGGTCTTTTCTTTTAGCAAGGCACTTTCACCAGTCAGCCAAAGCAAATGATAAAAAAAAATTAAAAGTCTGCAGCATAGCTATGGAAAAGATTAAAATTGGACAGGTTGATTATAACCTGTCATAGTTACAAGCTAATGAAATTCCATTGACAGGGCACAAAGGGCCCCAAACCTCCCTGAGACAAGATTTAAGGCCTTTCATCTGAACTCTAAACTTTGATCATCTGCTGATGAGTTTCTGCTGAGCTCCCGTCAGCTGAAGACAGGCTCATTTCCATCCTCCAGCGCGGCACCGGCCAGGAGAATTGAACTGTTGACAGGTGAACTGGTACATGAAGGTCGATGTGACAGATGCGATGGGTCGGTGCTGGGTATGTTGTTTTGGAGGCAGTGTATCCATGTTAGGAATGCTCTTCAGAGTTCAGTTTTAGCCACCCTTTGCATTTCAGTGAGCTGTTCAAGTTCAGTGCCTTGCGGGAGCCCGTCCCATGGCTCAGAAAACCCAGCATGTCAGGAAAAGCTTTGTTAAGCCTCATGGGGACCTATTTAAGGAAGATAATGCTCCAACTCTGATCCTTTTCCACAGAATTTCCACAAATCATGTTATTTCTGAATCTTTTCCTCTAAAATGAAAGCTAGAAGGGGTCCTCTGGTTTCATCTTTTGCTTGGCAAGGGATTTTTTTGCAAGTCAGCTTTCCAGATAGTTAGATTGGTTTATGTGATGGTTCAGTTTAATGCAAAAGAAGATCCCTGTACATGTGGGGACAGTATGTCAAGCTTTGAAAAAAACTGAAAGTTGGGTCCTGCCCAAGGACTTTTCTCTCTCTAAGATCAGCCAAGCCCTGTTCACTTCAGCTCTCTCAGTCACGGAGATCTTTTCATCCCAAAGTGAGATTAATCCCATTCATCCTGTTGCCTCTGCATCTTGCAGTAGTGACCTGAGCAGGCAGAAAAGCACACAGTCCAAGAGGTTTCCTCCTGACAATCCTTAGTGACACTGCAGCATCGATCCTTCCATTTATGATCATAGGCAAACCCACTGTGGAGACAGGACATTTCCCTTAGCACTTCTCCTAGCATCATTTCTTTTCTCTTTTAGATGTTTGCGAACAATAATTTATGTGCAAAATGCAAGAACTAATTAGTGTGTGCCTTGCTTTCTGAGAGGGAGCAGAACCATAGCAAATGACATTCCAGCAAAAATGGGGTCAGCTCAGTTTAAACTCTCTTCCCATTTATCTTTGGTCTTTAGCATTAAATTTACCATATATATTAGAAACAAATTTTAATTTTCCACAGCATTGGGCAATATCTTTTCCTTAAAGCCTAGAAGAATACTCATTAGCACCCTCTCCCTCCAGTTCAGTGTGACTGTCTCCTCATTTGCACACAAAGGTGAAGTTTGCTGCCTGGGCAAGCTTCCTTGAATGACATCTGAGTTCCTGTATCAATATGCAACATACATGTACACACAAATGAAAGTCTGACCCAAACTCACCTACCCCTCCTTCACTCTTCTTGCTTTGAAATAGTGCCTGAAAGCACTTCCTTGAAGACTGGGCACACCAGAGAGTGAGGAGTAACCTCTAGAAATAGAAGTTGAACTTCCCTTATGATCAGACTTCCCACCTTAAAGTTAGGCCTTAAACTTAAGTCACTCCCTAATAGGCAATAGCATGAAAATGTATTTCCAAAGGGCAATCCAACCCACCCAAGCTGATGCTGTGACCATGCTGGGCAGCCCAGGTGAGGGTCTGCTGTCTGTGAGGGGCTGTCCCTCTTCAATAACCTGCTGGGTCCCAAACTGTCCACTTTAAGTCACTTAGACCTAACATCTGTAAGGAATACCTCTAGGTCTTATCCCAGTCAATGCTAAAGGCATTCATCTTATCCAGCTTAGATCATTTTAATGTAGATGACAATCCTACCTTCATAGTCACTCATAAACACACCTAACACTCGATTCCCACAGGCTGTTGTAGGCAACCACAACTAGCTGAGATAGTCCACACCATGGAAGTGCTGCTTTCCCTTCAAGTACAAAAGAACTCTGACAGCCATCTTCTGTGGAGACAGCTGTACATTGGACTTCTGACACGGTGAGATGAATTTCATGCCCATCCCACTGCAAACTAGTACATTTTTAATAAATAAATATTGCCCTCTGTATCACTGTACCTTGAAGTGGAGATCTGGGTCGCAGTGAAGCTTTCCCCATCTGTACAAGGAAGATAATAGCACTTACCTATCCCCAGGCTTGCTACGAGGATGAATATATCACAGAGAGCTAGATGCTCCGATACTATGGTAATCAGGTGCTATCTCAGCACACCAGAGAGATAAGAGCCTACAAAGTACAGATGGCATTTTAGCTACAAAGCCCTGGCCCAGTGGGCAGAGGCAAACTGTGTAAAATGAAAGCTGCCTGCTAGGTTCATGTAACCCTCCATTTTTGAGTCACTTTTCAGGCATTATTTTCACTGTAATACCACTATAGGTAGCAACTCCCCACCGTAGTGAAGGGACAGCAGCTATGACACCAAGGGTGATTTTTCCAAAGGGCTAAAACAGCTGTAGCTGTACTGGCCAATGTTGACGTTTAACAGTGTATTGACCCTCTCAATAGCATCCAAATGTTCTGACTTGACCAGTACTAAAGCAAACAGGAAAATGATAGCAGTTTCTTACCTGGAGCTACCATGGTGCCAGGTCTTTCCCAGTGGAATGCAATAAACTCCACCAGCAGTGACCTGCCTGTGCAGGATGAAACACGGTGCCAGCATCTCTTATCCTGATTTCATTCCCAAGCCAAGTAAAGGGTGGAAAAAGTCTCAGTATTGGGTGCCAAATGCCCTGCTTCTTCCCTTGTAGAGGTGAGACTGGAACGCAGAAAAATGATTAGAGGGCTAGATGGTGCTACAGATTTGGGAAGAGAGAAGCCTGGGAGGAGGTAGCAGATAGATGAGATAAGCAGCCCTGTGCTGATGGATATAGAGGGAGTGTGGTTTTCCTTTACCAGCTCACTCTTTTAAATATTGATCTGGAAGCTTTCTTGGATGCGTATCAGTGAGCTCTGATTTACGTTCCCATCTCTGCCTGCCTGTGTTCTTTTCCCAGTGGAAAATCAAAGGGCTTGTACCTACAAATACCCATTTTCCACTTGGCCAGCTAGCTGGCAAATGCGAGCACCGCTGCCTGCCAGCTGTGCACAGATGTCCATGGGCTTTGCCATCTGCGAGGCGTGGGATGATGGGATGATGCCTTCTCCTGGCGTGGCACAGCAGCTGGAGCTGGTGGAGGACAGGCAGAGAGCATTTACAATACCCTTAAAGGATGATTTTTAAAAATTTTCTTCACCCTCTGTCCTTTGATCTTGCTCTGGTTCGTGGTTCAATCCAAGGCATGATGTCGAACTTCCTTGACGTGCCATTCCTGCAGGCCTATTTAAACTTGAGGAATTGGGCTTTTCTTACGACTTCAAAGCCAGGTTTAATGACTGTAAAGAGCAGCACAGCTGCGGCACTCGAGGTACAAGACGTCCTGTCTCAGGAAGTGTCAGGGAATAATAAAAGCATACATGGTAGAGACATGTTGCAAGTCACCTGTGCTGTAAATAAATGTGCCTGCTGCTCTCAGAATTGACTTCTCTCCATTGTACTCAGAACGATTCTCTGAATTGAAGTGCTTTCACATCTGAAGGGAGGGGATGGGGAGAAAAAAAAACGCTCCCTGAAGATAAAAAGTGTAATAGTCTATTTTATTTTCTGCTTTCCACATCAATAATGAAAAGTTATCCTCCAGGGACAGCTAGCAACATGCACAACTCTACCTCTTACACATCAGCAGCATCAAGTATCCCTTGACATCGAGGCTGTGATACAAAGCACCAAGCAGATCAGAGCCAGGGCAAGGAGGCAAAGCAGGGGCAAGGCAGAGTCTGCTGCCAGCCCCAGGCTACCTGAGTTCCCAATTGACAAGTGTTAGTGCTGAGGTCATGCCTTGAAGTCATAACTACAAAAGCAAATGGAGGCAGAGTGGCTCTATTAAGATACTCCAAAAAAAGAAAAAAAAATTAAAATATTAAATAAATACAGGTGAGGGTGGGGGGACATAACTAAAGATCCAGGCAAAAGCTATCAAACAGGGGAATATTTCTTTTTAAGCCAAAGATAAATAGATACATAAGGCTTCCTGCTGCTTGATGATACTAGAGTTGACCAGAAGCTCAAATACCTGAAGGAAATGGGCTCTGTTCACTTGATTTCTTCCTCTGACTACTTCTTTTTTTCCCTCAGATTTCCTCTTTTACACTGGTTTCCCTCCAAGCATTCAGTCTGCAGTGATATTATTCCCTTCTGAAAAACGTGACCCCCTTCCAGTTGGACCACCACCAACTGGGTTATTGCTTGAGTTTCTCCTAAACAACTCTTTAGAAGAAAATATCTTCAATTTGCCTTCTAGACAGGGAGCATTAAATGACAGGGAACAGGATAAGGATGTGCTAGGCTATGCCAAGGTCACACATGGACTCTGTTACCTGTAAGGACCGAGGTTGTCCTCTACAGATGAAGATCAATTCACAAGGCCATTAAGTCCACCCTGGTAGTGGATGACCCCTCTAGCCATCTTCAAGCTTTATTCCCTCTGGTTCTACAAGGATTGTCTCCAGAATGGTCTCTTCGAGAAGGGGTGATGCTCACGTGATCGGTGTCAGCATCCAGACCATGGGAACAACAGCACCACACTCAGTGCTGCCAAAACTACAACATGCCACTTACTTCACAAGAGTCCAACTTTGGGATCCATAGTCTCCATCACAGCCTGCCCTCTGGCCTCCTTTTTGCCCCCCAGTTGATAATTTTCATCCCAGTGAGTCTCCAAAGCACGGTGACACACCATTAGCAGCCCTGTGCTACTTGCTAAATGCCAGCAAATTCACCAGCAAAAGCAGGCAATCATTCTGGGCAGCTTAATCTTTGACTGCTTAAATTAAGATCTTTTACAAGGGCTTTATTTTCAAGGAAAGAGTGATCAGCTTGTCCTGAAAATGAGATTCTTTTAAAGTGTTTCATCTGCATTACCCGCTTTTGACAAGTTTGACATGATGGAAGTCCTGTTTGAGTACGTACTTAGAGGGTTTGGTGTAAATTCTGGGCAGGCTTTCTCAGGGAATGGATCTTCACATTACTCCACAGTCAATTAGTGACAGTGACCCACCTCTTCTGCTTTCCCCAAGCAAATAAAAGCTGAATTTATTTCTATATTCCCATCCTTGTGTTTTTCTCTGCAATTAAGTGCTGTGGGGTTGGGTTTTTTTTTACAGCTGCATCTAATGCTTTGGTGTAAAGTAAATCATTCTACCACAGAAGTAACAGTTTCTCATGTATCCCTCAGAGTCACCAACTAGCCAAGAACCTGTCACACTGACCGAGCCAATATGGCACTTGCTTGGGACTTGTTAACCATGAAAGCAATCACATTCTAGTTCATTATGGTGAGAGGGAAAGTTGGTACCTTCATGTTCAATAAATAAATAACAAAAATAATAATAGCTATCTGTGGTGAATAACAATAATGGACACCCCACAAACAGCCTATTGGGAAACACCAGCCAGCTGGAAAATGCAAGTAATGAGTATTTTACGTATTCCAATTTGTTCTTCCATTTTCCTCTGTTTAATAAGGGAGAGAAAGTGTTTTGTGTGTGGAATGGAAAAGAGAAATCAGGCAGCAACGGTGCCTTTCCCAGTGTTCACCACTCACCAAACTGTGATGGATGGAACTCCTCCCGTGCCCCAGCAGGCATGACAGTAACTGTCACCAATCACAAGTAAAACTGAAGCAATTAATAGTGGGGCACCACCATCTTTCACTCGTGCAGTTGGCTCCTGTTTAAATAATGAGAACCTTAATTTCTTGCTGGACTTGATTGTACTTAAGACAATTCTAGCACAGAGCTGGAGGACCTCCTTGGGCAAAACTTAACCATGGGGACACCGATTCCTCAAGCAGAAAGCTGGGGACCACTCCTAAGCAATCACTGTTGCCACAGCCAGGACACTCACAGCATCCTGGATCCATAAATTATCTCTGTCCTTTTTCTTTCTTTCTTCTCCCCCTTCTGAATTAAATAAAAGCTGCAGCAACAAGCTTAAAATGTTGGCATTATTTATTATACCTAGGTGGGGGGTACAGCTTCTTTTATTGGAATATAAAAAATATACAGTAGGCTTGATGCAAATCCCTGGCACTCCAAAAGCTGCATCCCTGTCCTCCAGAAAGCCTGGTTCAGGGGAGAACATGCTGCAAGAAATGGGATGGCAGGTCTGCAGGTGGAAGGAGAAGGGAGGAAGGAATGAGTCAAGGAAGTCAAATGCTGTGCCCCTTCCAGTCAAGTCTTTCTGCTGAGATATCACCATGCTACAACCCATGGTGGGGCTTGCCCAACATCTTTCTGATCTCCAGGGAGCCCAGCCAGGGTGCTGAGTGTCCAGCCCTGAGCCCCACACAGGGTGATGGGGTGTCGGGAGCTTTCCCTTCTGCAGAAAAGGGAAAGCTGCAATACATCAGCCTAGAGAATTACAGGAGAATAGAGAATGCAAGAGTGCAGCTCTGTCTGCTCCAGCACCGAATCCCTCTCCCCACCGATTGTGTCGAGAACTAGAAGTCTATCACTTCAGCCTAATGGAGCATCATCAACTTACCTCGATGAGGCACTTAATCGAAAGAGCATTTATACCACTTGGATTGCCAGCCGCACTTTATGACAGCTCTTTGCACAAGAGATGTCATTGTGCATTTACTTCTTTGTTAGACTAGATTGGAGTTATTAGCAGTTGAGTAAACCCTGCCATTCGCAGGAACACCCTGCATACGTTTGTAGGATGGAAAGAAACAGAATGGGGGGAAAAAAGGCAGAGCTGGTAGAGACAGGCATGACTTTGGTGATAAGGAGAGGTGCAACAAAGCCATTCTCCAGCAAGACAAGATGACTTGGGCCATATCCCTAATGGGTGTAATCCCCGTGCTGGGTTGCATTCACACCACTATCCATTTTATCTTCATTTAAGCAAAAAAATAAGTACTTCAGAGTAGCCACCATGCAGGATTGCACATGATTCTTAATGCAGCCAACAGAGATATCTACGTACAGCTTCATGAATTTTTCCCTTATGTCTTGCTATGGGCTCTGCAACAAGTTGTGGCTGACAGCTCTCTACTGCAGGGTTCTGATGTCCACATCAGTCTCTTGGCCTGCACCGGGAGTAAGTGTCCATCCACCTGCTGTGCTGTAGCATATGATCTGATGAGCACCCTGCTAGCTCACACCCACCAAGAAGCATCCCTGATGCAACACAGGCTGCCATTTAAAACAAGGTAAAAATACCTTTATTTCCAAATACAAAGAGGAAGAGAAAAACAGATGGAGAGAGCCAGCTATGGGATGAGAAAAGGTATGAGTATATTCTGGGAACAATTAAAAAAAAAAAAGTAATAATTGATCTTCCTTCCTGAAAGCAGACTGAGACATATCCTGAGTCAGAGGAAGAGAAATCAGGTGAGCCATTTTAAAGAGAAAGATGTTGGCTGCAGAAGAAGCGGTGGAAATCCTGCTGAGTTTAGAAGACAGTTACTTTATTTACCTAAAATCTGTAGTTGTGGTAGCCACTGGATTACAACTAGGTAAACTCCAAGTCAGTGCTGAAAAGCTGTTGCGTTTATATACAGGACAGAATAGCAAGCATTGCTTAATCCCTTGGCAAACCCATTTTACACAGCAGAGCTGGACTCACCCTGTGCACCTCCCTCCCTCCTTTCCACCCTCCCTTCCTCCCTCCCTCTGTGCTGGGCGATCCCTCTGTCCACCATCGCACAAGTCTAGATGGCAGCTCTAGACAAGCACGTGCAAAAATTAAATGCCATGGGCAATCTGCATGAGTCTCACAGTCTCCAGGAGCCTGGCTGTGAGCGATGTCAGCCAAGGGGCTTCTTCCACCTTGGGACGAGACCTCCGCCGAGTGTCAGCGCCCAGCTCTCATGGAGGTTTTTGCTATCTGAGCTCCTGTTTCTCCCTAGAGATGAGACAAAGGGATTCCTTTCCAACAAACCCAACTGGTTTCCTCCTCACTTGCATGTCCCTTCATGCAGGCAACACTTGAGTCATCCTCCACCTCCTCAGGTGCAACCTGCAGTGGGACACCTCCTTCAACCTGGGAAAAGGTCCAAAACCAGGCAGAAAAATGTGGATCCCATTTCCTTAGCATGGAGAGAGAGAGGGGTGGATGAGGGTGGCCCAGGAAGAAGCTGGTGGGAAGACAGCAGTTTTCACACTAACCCACAGGGGGTTTATTTGCCTCTGTTGAAATCCAGTGTGTAATTAACTGATCTCTGATAACATTTGCCTTGTCAGGATAGAATTCAGATCTTATCTTGTCTGACAGCAGCGTTTATGGTGTTAATGCTGGGAAAGAAAGGGGGAAGCTGTAATTGTGGAAACCCTATTTAATTTGAGGATTCTGTTATCTTGTCACACGGGCTGAGATTTCACTAATAGATTCTGACTCTGGGAAAATTATATGCTCAAATAGATGGGATTTTAACAGACAAGATCCCATTGATATTTATGTGAAAATACAGTAAGCTGCACTGAACATTTAGAAATGTGGCTTTGCTTAGGAAAACTGCTAAAGCTAAGGGTGGCCAAAGGATCCTGCCAAGAGCCACATCATCCCAGGATGGTCCAGGACATGAGCAGAGGGTCACCAAAGCAGTCCAGGGAGTTTTGATGGGTCAGAGGGAACCTTTGACCCCCACAAACCAGTGAGCACAGAACTTTCTGCCCAGACCAGAGAGCAATGAACTCTAAATGGAGGTCATTTGAGATATGAAGTTTCCAAGACATCAGATATGACTTGGTCATTGTGGCCAAGGTCTCACCATGATTTTGGTTTAATCTTAGATTAAACATGCCTTTCCCAGAGCACAACAAGGAAGATAAACAAAGCCCAATGCCATCCCTGTCCTGTTAGTGGACAATGCAGTGGACTCCCAGAACAGGGCAGCTGGGGCAGTGGTGGGTGCAGACCAAGGCCACCACTGCCACCCAACCCAGGAGAGGGCCTTTGAGGTGCTTGCAACCACCACAAATGTGTGAGTCTCAGCTACCACCTGCATGCCCACCACCGAGCTCAGCTCCTTCCACGTTCCCACAGCACATTAGCAGAGCATGACGTGGTTGCATGGAGGGGCAAGTCACCACCACCAGACTCAGCATCATATCCTTTGACTGAAGCCAGTATGATGGATCCCTGATGTGGATCTAGCTTGTGTCTACAGGCAAAGTTTTTTGCCTAGAAGAACAAACATCCACTGAGTACCTACAATGCCCTTTATGACCATGTTAGCTAATGGATGATCAATTATTTCTATTTATGACAAATCCATAAACTCCAGACTACCTGAAACCCGCTGTGTCTTCAAGACCATTGATTATCTTGCAGCTTGCTAACAACTACTCTTAGGAGACCTCTGCTCCCTTCACTCCAGCAATGATCTTGCAGAAACAGATTATTTATGTGTGTTGTATGTGCATGTGCATGTGCAAGGCTTTGAAAGACCCTGCTTGCACTTGAAAAACTATTTGCCTGGAAACCAAGCAAGTGATAAAGCTGCCTGTGCTTGCTATCAGCCAGGAGCACGAAGCAGATGTCTGCTCCATAGCACTGAAATACTCAGGTCCAATAGCATAATCTAGCCATGCTGGATTTACCCAACATTTTTATCTTCCTTGCTGTTATTTCCCTCACCCCCCCTCCTCAGTGTAAGATAAGAGGAACACTAAAAACTAAAAAAAAAGAAAAAGAAAATAAATGCACAAATAGACTTGTTAGTAGATATTGGAGGGGGTTTATCATTATTATTTATTTATTTATAGCTGATTAATTCTTATCAGTGATGCCAGCTGTCTGCAAGACAAATGTGACACCCCATTAACACCTGGTTCCCTGGGAATGCTGCACAGCTGACTTAAAGTTGTTTTGGTCCAGCACCAGTTTGGTTTGGCTCAGGATCCCCAGGCCCAGGCTATCTTGCTTTCCCAGGAGTGCTCTGAAGCGGGGGTGCTGAGGGACCAGCCCTGACTCCTCTTCCTTCTCTCCCTGCCTCCCCTATATTCCTTTGAGAAGGGAGAAGGTGGAAATCTCCTGCTTTTGGACAGATGTGAGAGGATGTTCTGGTTGGATTTGTGCTGTGGTATCTCTGTGTAAGGGCTTTGCAGAAGCATCAGAGGATGTGAGGGACTGAGCTCTGACAAAGCCTTTCCAAGGCTGGCTGGAGCCCAGCCCAAAAGCTGCACTTGGCTGAATTTCAGCCAGAGCTTCCCACCAAAGCTGTGTCCTCCTGATTGATTTTTAGGGCTCTGGGCTTGACTGACATAATGGCAAGAAGATCTCCCCTCACAGGGTACCTGATGCTGGCTGGGGGTCCCAGTGTGTGGCTGTGCCACAAGAGTCCCCTCCTCGCAGTCATCTGATGAGGAACCTGACAGCCCTGGAGATAACAGCTAACAATAGGCTTTTATGGTTTGCTGGCTCTAGGAATCTGGGCATAAAGTACCATCTTAAAACTACATTGCAAATCCCATCCTGTCCATGGGGATGGTGGCCTGACCTCAAATATATCTATAAGGATTATCTTTCTAATTCCCTATATATCAATGGGTACCTGATTCCCTCAGCCATCTCTGAAAATGCCAAAGTCCATAACCCAGCATGTTTACACACGTTCCCATCCTCCAACAAATCCATCTGACTCCAGAAAGGCTTTGGTTTAAACATTCCCTTTAAGCCACACTGAACTGGTCCAATTTCTTATGCTTCCACTTCTCCAAATCTCTAATTAGAAGACAAATATTCATCTTCTTCACCTAGTTGCTGTGAAGCTTAACACCTTCATGTTTGTTTGCAAAGTGCTTGCAGATGCTTGCTTAAAACATGTTTTAAAAGTTCAACTGAATCTGTGTTATGCTTCTTACATCCAGAGCCTTACAGATGGTGGTTAGAGATGAGGTCTCTCGTACTACAACGTAAGCATTGTCATAGCACAGAGCTCCTCTGCTGCTGCACAACGTTGAGATACCACTGATGCTGCTGGTAAACTTTGGCTTCAGACAAGTTTTCATAGTTTCATATCCCCAAAGCATAGTGCATCCTTCAGAGCCTGATCAACTGGCTGCCTGGCTTCGATGTCCAGTCCTACCTCCACGCTACCGGGGAGCATCCTCATTGTCCTGCCACAAGTGACAGTGGATGGAAATGCTGCTGCCTCTTGAGCTTAAGATAATGCTGCTTTTGGAGGAGGCAGGTGGTCCTCATGGGATTCTTTCCTCCTGTTTTCCTCCTCACTTTGGCCTTTCTGCGGATCAAGGAAAGAAGTTCTGATGGAGAGGGTTCAGAGGAGGGCGTGAAGATGATTAGAAGGCTGGAGCACCTCCCCTAAGAAGACAGGCTGAGGGAGCTGAGCTTATTCAGCCTGGTGAAGAGAAGGTTGTGGGGGGAACCTCATTGTAGCCTTCCAGTCCCTGAAGGGAGCAGAGAAACAGGAGGGGAGTTGACGTGTTAGAGGGCAGAGACTGGCAGGACAAGGGGGGGGGAGTGAAGCTGAAGGAAGGAAGGTTTAGATTAGATACTAGGTGGAAGTTCTTTACAGAGAGAGTGGTGAGGGGCTGGAACAGGCTGCCCAGAGAGGGGGTGGATGCCCCATCCCTGGGGGTGTTCAAGGGTAGGTTGGATGGAGCCCTGGGCAACCTTGTGTAGCTCCAAGCCTGGAGGCTGGTGGCCCTGCCTGTGGCAGGGTGTTGTAGCTCTCTGATCCTTCAACCCAGACCATTCTATGATTCTGTGATTCCTTTCATTGGGATAAAACTTTGGAAACTCTAAAAAAAAGAGGAAAGATAAAAACCCAAACATTGCTGCAAAACCATGTCACAATATTCATAGCAAGTCAATGGGATTTAGGTTTCTGGGCTCTCCAGCCACTGAGACAAGGCAGAGCAGCAGCCTCAGAGAGACTCAGCAGGACACACTGTGGGAATCTCATCCAGAGAAGGGGAAGCAAAGGGAGAGACCTCCTACCTCCTGCTCTCAGCAGCATGAGGAGAGCCAGGCAGCTAAACCATGTGTGCTGCCTGCAGATTTTGCAAGTGATTTGTGCGTCATGGAGTGAGTTTTAAATAGCCTTGGGCACAGCAGTTATTTCTTTTCCTGGTCTGAGGAAATCAAGGTTAGGATGGAGGTGGCCAGAACTACTAAAAGGAAGGGAACAGCAATTTGCAGACAACTTAAGCAAGAGGAGCTTTCAGTTTCATTGGAAACATGTCAACATTTTGGCACAACGTCCCACTTGAAAACAAATCAAATGTCAACTGAAAGCCAAGGATTTTTTTGTTTTCCCAATGAAATATTGAAATTTGCAGCAGAAAACAGGACAACCTCATGGAAAAAAAAAGCTTAACAAATTCCAGGCTTGGTAGGAAACCTCCTAACCACAGACCCCTCTCCAAATGCCAGTGACATAAACCACGTCTCTCCCTCATTGCCAAGAGGACCTGCACCCGGTGTATCTCTCTGGAGAAGGATGCTGGGAGCTGGATCCCACAGGCATGAGCTCACTCAGCAGAAAAGCATCACGGCAGCCTGGATGGATGTGTCGCAGCAGGCAGGCAAGGGTTTATGGGCAAACCTTGTAAGAGGTTGGAAGTCGTATGTCTTCAGTCTGACTGTGTCTCTTTTTCCTTGGGGAAGAAAAGCCTGTACGTTAAGAGAGTTCCTTCTAATTCCATTGAGACAAAAATTATGTTAAACTCCCAGGGAAATCTATTTTGCTCCATCTTCAGCTGCTTGTTTTTTGCCAGTTCTCTCTCTAATGGAATTACCAAGATACTTCTGAACAGCACAGAGCCTTATCTTAACCTTTGCTCTGTTTTTGGAAATGATTTAGTGCAGTTCTCTTATCTGGACAGAATTAAAGGCTTTACAATGTCTTTTTCCACTGCTACCCACTCCTCCCCACCCGCTCCAGAAAACACTGCAGACTTTAAATCACTGGGGGGGAAGGAGAGGGGGGGAGGAGGGGGAGAAAACAAACCAAAACAAACTACTTTGATTTCGAAAGCAGGAGCTATTCCCAAGAAAAGCTGTTTGGTAAAATATCATCCTTTTGTGAAGGGGGGTTGGAAAGTTAACGAGGCTGGCAAAGAGATGTGGAAGGAAACAAAAGCTGCTCATGGGGCAGGTCTGCTGGAAAGTCTTTGAAAAACTGCAGATTAACTCTGTTTGGTTTGTGCTCAGTATTGTCTCGCCTGCTTGGCACGGGAGGGCTGATGAGGCCTTTGCTAAATGAGTGGAGCTATTTGCTTAGCTGTGCTCTTGTTTCTCTAAGTCCTTCCACTGAAATGCCTCCGTTTTGTAACTTTTCATTGAGTGGGGTTGGGTTTTTGGCACTGTGTGGCTTTAGCGCAGCCGGCGCTGCTGTGGAGGCAGTGTTGTCTCATGAATAAAGCACTACGTTCAAGCAGAATTTAAGATGCCTACCTCTTCCCTTTCCTGTTTGTCTCCCTTATCTGATGGATCAGCTCTGTTATTGTCCAGGACTTCAGCTCTGAAGCGCAGCCTCTCTGCTGCTGGAGAGAGAGGCAGAGATTTCCACAGGCGTCGCTCACTTATTCTCACTGTGGGATTCAAACGCTGCCCCAGAGTGTTTGATTTCCAGAGGTTAAAGGACCTTTATGCTCATCCCTCCAGCCCTAACCTGCAGCGTGATCTCAGACACATCAGTTCATCTTCCTCCATTGCTTTTCCCACACCATCTCTCGACTCCCTAGTTGGGAAATGTGGTGCTCTGGACTGGTATGTATTGCTGGCACTGTCTTACATGGCTGGAGCAGAGCATGCAGGGGGTTATCGTTATCATTATCATAATGAGAGGCAGCCGTAATGAGGACACGGGGATGGAGATGTTCCTGGGGACTGGGGCAGTGCCAGCAAGGTGCTGCAGAGCATCCCTCTGCCCAGAGCAGCCTCAGAGCCTGCATCAGCACCACCAGGACCATGTTGGGGATGCTCGGTGTTGCCACCCCCCATGCACATCCCAGACAGCTCCTTTCATGCCAGCCTATGATGTCTTCCCAGATCAAAGTTGGGCTGCATTCACAGGTCACTGGGCATCCTCTTGAAGCCTTAGGAGCAGGCTTGGGCTCAGCTCACAGCAAAACAGATCTAACATGAATTGAGGCTTTGTTTCCCACACCAGGAATGCTCTGGGCAGCTCTGTGAGCACCTTCACAGCCTTCCTCCACTTCTCTTAGAAAAACCCTTCTGGCTTGCAGCAGAGCCTGGCACCGTCAGGACAATAAGCAGAGATTTTACTCTTTCATCTATAAAAAAGCAACCATGAGTTAATCCTATCTATTTGCCAAATATTTGCAGGATGAAACTTAGAGAGGGGCTGAATACAAGTATTCTGCACCCCCAGCCCATCACTGGCTGCACCTACTCATTGCTTCACCCTAAATCCTCATCCTCCCTATCTGCTCTCCCTGTGCTCACAGTTCCTTGCAGGGAGCATAATGTCTGGAACACTGAGCTCAGATGGGAATTGTGGTCAGTGATGGAAGAGTCACCACAATTTACTTAATACCAAAGCAAGGAGGATGGCTGCTGTGGTGTGGTTTCACCTTGAGAGCTGACCCCAGGCAGCACTGCCGTGGTCAGGTCAGCCACGTTCACATGCAAAATGCATGTGAAAATGGTCAGGAGACCATACCAGATGTCAGTAGATGCTTGATGGAGTCGTTAGTGAAAGCAGTGAAGTGGGCAGCGCTTGGGGGAATTAACGAAATCGTTCAGCCCTGACACTGGGAAGAGGGGAAGAGGAGCAGTGCAGGGAAGGGATGATGTGAGATTTGAAAAGAAATGAGGAGTCAATGAGGTGGAGACGTGTGGAGAGGCCACGGAGGTTTCTACTCTAATAGCAAGAACGTGGGGTGGGAGAGGGGGCCAGGACCCACCGCAGCCCAGGGCGTGAGGGGTAATCTGAAACACGGTGGTGGGAAAGGGAGAGCTGGATACAGCCCCAGCTCGGGGAGATGGGGCAGCAAGGAGATGACGCTGGGGTGTTGCACAGAGGCACAACTTCAGAGGAGTAGCAGAAAAGAAAAAAGCACCATATTCAGAGCAAGCATTCAGTTCTTAAATCCGCTTCACCTAGGGATGGCTGACCAGAGGTTGTGCATTACCAGGGTTTTAAATGACCGTGTCTTCACACACACACAAATCCAGCATGAAAAGCTTGAAGCTTTTTTTCCAGAACAACTCCAGCAATTTGAATGATGGCAGAAAGACAAAGGGCACAAATCCAGGTGGTAAATCAGCCCAGGAAGTTCAGCAGGGTGCCACAGACCTGTTCTCCTCTTCCCCCATTAAGCACTTTTATAGCCTGGGTTGGGGGCAGATGAATTTGCATTTAAACTTTCCTTCCCCTTCCAAGGTGGCACTTTCTACCTTCTGCTTCTTTGAATCAGGAGATGCAGAATTGCCAAAGGAAAATAAAATAAAATGTCATCTTTTTTATTTAATATTTAACTGCTGCTTAGACTCCTCCAAGAAAAGACCCTGATATTACTGTTTGGATTGAATTATGATGGCTCCGCCTGGAAGTTATATATTGCTGGTTCTCCATTATTCATTAATCGTAGCTTTTCCTGTCAAGATCAACATGTACTTCTCAGCTGGTGCCTTGACTGCGTAATGCCTCAGATAGGGAGGGAATGTAAAAAAGATGCCTCTTAATTGTTTGGGGATTTCAGACATGGCTTTTAAAATGTCAGTGATGGTTCCTGAAAGATGGCATCCTTTTCCCTGTGAGCCCTAGATTGCCAACAGATGTTAACAGCCCCCGGCTCCACCCGATACTTTATGAACTATAGAGAAAGTAAACAATATCAGGATACAGGCAGTGAGGGTTGCTTGTAAATTCATCCCTGGGAAGCAAAGAAAAGAAACCAAACCCAGGGTTCAGTGCAGCCTGCAACACCTCTTGTTGCAGCAAGGATGAAAAAGATGTTGAGCTTTCAAAGAGTGATGAAGCTGCCCTCATATGGGGGAAGTTTAGGGGGAAGGAAATGAAGTTACAGCATTTTCTGGGCTGATTTGTTCTGCTGCAGCTGAGCGCTCCTGGGTCACACTGTCCCTGTCCGACAGACCTGACCTGGGTGAGTCACTCTGCATCTCTGTGGTCCAGCTCCTGCGCTGGGGTTGAAGGCACTGGAGATCAGACAGTGTGCATGCTTTGGAGGGAGGGATGCTCTGTCCTGTAAATTTTGGACTTGTTTGTATTTCTCCACCAAAAATTATTGCTATTTCATTCCTTAATCAGCTCCTCAGGATACAGATTTCTCAACAAATCTGAACTTCCCAGATTAGGACAACACTGTTTTCAAGTTTGAAATTATCAGCACAACTCACATCAGTGTTCAGCAGGAAAGAGGACAGAGGAGAGCAAGGAAAATGTCCTTGTGGTCAGAGGACTTCATGGTTTCAGCCATGCAGCTGGAGCTGGAGGCTGGTGCAGGATCCCAGTGCTTCCCACACAGGCTGTCCTCGGGCAGCACACCACTGTCCATGTGTCTGTCAAGACATTCTTCAAGCTGAGAGCTGCTCGGAGGAGATCTCCCACCAACCAGCCCTTCTCCAAGCTGCCGACCATGGTGTCAGCGTGTTGAGAAATACCGCTTTCCTCTGCTTTCTGCAAGCAGGACACTCCTCAAGACATAACACAGTGCAGGCAAGAAGGGAACACCAAGGCTTTCAGCAGAGCTGGAGCGAGTGGATGACTTTCCTGAGGATGAAGAACATTCCCCTGTGATAGCCCCTAAAAGCTACAACGCTCTGTGGGTGTGCAGCATCCTCAGTGTCTGTACATGAGCAGAACCTGCCTTGGCAAATAGCTCGTTTGCATGGCCATGGTGCTCCATCCTCTGCCCCTGTGCAGGCTCCGCTGTCCCTGCAGGCAGCAATTGGAGGGCAGGGCTTAGCAGTGCCCCTTCCCCGAAGGAAAACATAATGTCCCCAGACGTCCCTCAGACGTGGCGGCTACTTCCACCGTCATCGAACATGTTTATCATAGGGCAGACAGGAATCTCGTATTCAGTGGCAGCCCCGTGCTCCCCTCACTTGTCCTTCAGTTTAATGGGATACAGGCATAAATCATAGATCTGATGCTGCACATGGGCTCTGGCTATATTTTT
Source organism: Zapornia atra (assembly GCA_013400835.1). Classification (NCBI taxonomy): domain Eukaryota; kingdom Metazoa; phylum Chordata; class Aves; order Gruiformes; family Rallidae; genus Zapornia; species Zapornia atra. The sequence continues at coordinate 288,730 of VZTU01008955.1, forward strand.
TTTATAAAGAACATTTGCTCTGATTTATAGAGCACTGGGTTTTGAATTAGTCTAGCTTGAAAACTGAATCAAATCTTTCCATCAAGTCTGGTTTTTTGCATTATGAATGGCTTAGCTGTTTAGTAATGGAATGCCAATCAGCCATCGCTTCTCTCCATAGGCAATGCTGAGAAGATCATTTCGGAACATAGACTCTGTGATTAACTGAAATGAACTGTAAAATTGTATTTTGTTTAAAGCTTTTTCTTTTGCGGGGAGATTCCTGAGCGGATGGTGGAGTCACCTCGCTGGTGGCGTGAAGGGGGTTAAAGGAGAAGGGTGGGGGGGCACAGAGGGAAGATTCATGCCTGAGCTGGCCACCTTATCTCTGCCAGAGTTTTCTCATGTGTAAAACAAGGATGATGCTTTCCTGTGCTGCAGGCATGTCTTAGTAGTTAGGACCAGAGCTGAGATTTGGCCTAAGAACTTGCACAGAAGGGTAATAGCTTTTTCCTTACCTTAAGAGCAGACTGTTCTCCCTGCTTGGGGAAGGCGAACCGTGTAGGCACAGCATTCCTGGCACACAGAGCGCTGGAGCCAGCCATCACCTCCCGGAGCCTGTATCCCCTCGTAAACCTCAGCTGCACTTGGAGCCACTTTCTGGCTTTGCAAGGAGAAAAAGATGCAGCACAGACCCACACTTGCCATGCAAGTCACGCCACACAGGGCTAGGGCAGCTCCTTGTTGCAGCTACCTATAGATCCCTGGGGACCGGCACGAGTTAGAGGGCAAGTAAAAATCTGAGATGGATGCTTACTACTCCCCCCACAACTCTCAAAGCCTGGCTTGATAACAAGCACTCTCCCACAGGTAGGAGCAGCGGGTCTGAGCTGACCAAAGAGCCCCAGACAGAGCTTCACTGGGAGGTCCAGCAGCAGCCCCCATGGAAGACACATCCCAGCTCCCATGGAAGACACATCCCAGCCCATGTGGAGACATATCTCAGCCCCTGTGGAAGGCAGATCCCACCCTAGGATGGAAGATGACAAATTCTCAAACCCCCCTGTGTGCCCATCAGTGGGGCTGGTGTTAATTCCCCTCCGCAGCAGAAGCTCATGCCTTCTTCCTAGTCAGGATTTGTCAAACTTCAGTTTTAATGAACCTTTTTTCCATGGAAGGCCCTTGACACGAAGGTGACAGAGCTCTCCACCTTCAACTCATAATTTTGCTTTGTCACATACACAGGAGCATAAAAATAAGCTGGTTTTCAATCAAACAACCCAAGGTTCTCCAAATCTTTCATATTTGACTGGAGTGAATTATTCAGTGAATTATTTTGCTGTATTTAATGAGTTCCAGTTTGATTTGACTAAGTATAACTTTACAAACTCATTCTGTTTGCTCACATCCATCTCAATAGCAGCTTTGAGATATTCCTTTAAAGTCATGTTTAGTGGCTTTAGGTTAGGTCTCATTAATACAGTAATGATTTTACTGAAGAGCTCACATGCTAAACCCACTCTGCAGAATGTATTAGTGAAATCACTTTAAATGGGCTGCAGTAAGTAACTTTCTCAAGCTTTCATGATGCATCTCCAGAACATCTGAGTCAATACATACTTGAATGGCTAAATGAAATCCATGTTTCTGTATAGAAAACTGATGTAATTCCACGTGAGATAATGTCAGGACAGACAGAGGGGAATGGTTACAGGCTGGCAGTGGGGAGGAAAGGGTTCCTCTCTCATCTCAGCTACTCTTATGTAAATTTGGACATTTTGTTCCCTCTCCCACCTTTGTTCAGCTTCCCAGCATGGGTTTTGCAAAGTGCATTGGAAGCTCACCTCCTCATCCCTACATACATGCATAAAAATAGTCATTCACAAAAAAATCATGAGAGGGAAAAAAAATAGCTATTCAAATATCGGAGTCCAAGTTACCTGATTCCCTGCAGATCTGTGTTTCATGGGTCACTGTGAAATCTGGTTGAGACTTTTCATGGCATTAAATCTCCTCTGTCTTCCTCCCTGCTAGTGTCTAATTGAGGACGTGATGATGATGCGAGTTCACTCAGGCCATTTGTAGGCACTTTCTCCTCTGCCCAGCCACTATTGGCACGAGATGGCAGAAGAATCATGAACCTCTATTTCTCCTTCAAATTGGCTTGAAAACAGACAACACATTCAAAAGTTAAGGAGGTGGTAGAAAAAAGCCAGGTACACGCACACACACAGGGTGTCAGTTCTTTTGAGCTTAACTTCCTTCAGAAAATGGACAAAACGTCTACAGAAAGTTTTCCTGTTTAGAAAGCCAGACCTGTGTGTAGGATCTCAGCAGAAAAACCGTGTCAAAGGTCAAAGGACAGTCAAAGCAACAAGCCAAACGTCCAGCAATAGCTCCCAAACCAAAGCAGCCAGGACTGAAAGACATACCTGGCCTGCAACCTCCCTATGGAGCCCACAAGCAGCCCCTTTCACCTTGGGCCTCAGAGCTTTCCTTTGCCAGGGAAACTTCAATGTACTTCCATTGAGCTCTAAAAGTGTTTTTCTCAGCGGGAGCAGCGTTTCATTACAAAGATGCCAAACGTCCAGCAATAGCTCTCAAACCAAAGCAGCCAGGACTGAAAGACATACCTGGCCTGCAACCTCCCTATGGAGCCCACAAGCAGCCCCTTTCACCCTGGGGCTCAGATCTTTCCTTTGCCAGGGAACCTTCAATGTACCTCCATATACCTCCAAAAGTGTTTTTCTCGGCTGGCGCAGCATTTTGTTCCAAACATGCCAAACGTCCAGCAATAGCTCCCAAACCAAAGCAGCCAGGACTGAAAGACATACCTGGCCTGAAACCTCCCAAAAAACCCACAAGCAGCCCCTTTCACCCTGGGCCTCAGAGCTTTCCTTTGCCAGGTAACATCACCCTAACCATAACCCAAACCCTGCCTCTGTTTCCCTGGTGATGCTAATGCCCTCCCTCCCACCTTTTTTTTTAAACTTATTTTCAGAGTGACATATGGAAGAGCTATCTCAGAGCAAGGCACTCAGTATTAACTCACCAGTGGCCAATTTTGTACCTGGGAACAATATGTGTTTGATTGTGCCAGTGCCAGTAGATTGCATTTCATAAGGGTGTCCCTGGAAGGAGTCAGAGCTGGGATCTTTCTCAGTGGGAACAACCATGAGCTGTGATGTATCACTTCACTCTGGAAACATTTATTGCATGCTCCTCGCAGTGGGCATCTGCAAAGCAGCTTCTTAAGCTTTTATCACAGCAGGATAATATCGACAACCAATGAACTTTCCCTTTCCATAGCAGTTAGAGAGGGATAGGTATTAAAATCCTCCACCCGCTCAGCTCCCCATTGACTTTCATCCATGCTAAGCAACTGGCTTATCACAGGGTTATGTCTCACCAGGGGAGAGGTTTTCAGCAAGACACCGTCCCAGAGAAAAGTGGACAGGAGGGATGCAGCAAACCAGGCACTGAACATCAGGGGACAGTGCCCTTGGGCTGGGGGAGGTATCCAGAAATTTCCCTAAAGCAGGTAAAATCACCTGCAGATGCAGGATGACACACAGGAAACAATGCTGCAGCACCCAGCTCCTCACCTTACATCCAATAACCCTATACAGCGGCCACCTTACACCCTTCCCAAACTGGTGGGGCTGTGCCGATGTACCCACTCTGGGGCACAGAATCACCAGTGGGAGATGAGTAAGGACCCACAAAGACATTCTAATTCCTAGGGACTGACGAGTGTGGCACTGCAGCATGGTAGGGAAGAGGCTAAACAGGTGCAGTAAGATAAACTCAGGCAAACATGGTATGTCATAGAATCATAGAAT